>JBAMBR010004190.1:0-37181 GCA_037044475.1 Zaprionus obscuricornis | reverse complement strand
TACACGTTGAGCACAACACACACACACACATACAGTGTATTATGTAAATTAATTTGATTATTACCCTTTTCAGAGTCGAACATACTACAATACACAATATACTATATATGCTGTATATACTGATGTATGTACATACATATATGCAGTATATATTCACGGCATATTCATGGCTGCATTCATTTGATTAACCGCACAGCTGCGTTGTAACGTCATTTTCCAGTAATTGCCTGACGAAGGGCTTTTAGCTAATTTTATTCAAGTTAAAAGCAGCTGAAAAGGCCAAGTCCAGCGACATCAACTAAAAGGTCAATTTAAATAAACGATTTACCTGTCGACTACTAACAGTAACAGTAACAGTTACATACACAGATACAATTACAATCTGTCCTTTAAGCATATAGTATAAGCTTTTAAAAGCATACTTCTGTCAACTATCAGCAAGTGTGTGTGTATCTCTGAGATACATTAAAAAAAAAAAAAAATATATATTAAAAATTTATATGAAAATGTAAACTTTATTTCAAGCTAAATAAATTTATTTTAAGTAAACTTTTGTGTTAGCAAAAAATAACTAGAAATTTCATCTGACAATGTAATAGCTTCTCGTAACTTTTTGTTTATTTCGATTGGAAATAAATGAAAGCAAATGCTTTGAAAAATATTTTGAAATCAAACTAAGCTTGAGCTGTGGCTAACAGACTGTACAAGAATTTTTGGAAGTAAAATAAGATAATGCAAAAACCAAATACACATGGCTAATATTTCTATACTCACACCTATCAATCTATAGCTATACATACATATATACATACACATATCTACCTCTAGAGAAATGTACACATACATACATATGTTATTATTTGTTTGAATTTTGCTTTAGTCTGTTTTCGGGTATCTGAAATTCGAGCTGATTGTGTGCTTGTCAAATGTCTGTTGAATGCTAAATAAATATGAAATATGCAACCTGCATGTTGTTTCGTTTCTTGTCATCACGACAAACATTCACACTCACACACAAACACAAACACACATACAATACAGAAAGCGCAGCAAAAGTGCAAATGAAAGATTAAACAATAAGCAAGAGGAACAATAGATATAGGTACAACTACAACTACAACAACAATAACAATAACAAAAGCATACAAAAGACAGACGACACTTTTTCGCAGGTGCCCAAATAATATGCCATGCTCGACTATGCTCTCTCTGGGCAAAGCCCTTGCCGGTCGCGCGTTTTGATGCATGGCAGGTGTTTCGTTACCATATTTTATAGCCAAATTTGTGGCTCTTTTGCTTCCTTGCTTTTGCTGATGGCACTTCAGCATATACATATACATATATATATATATATACATGTATCTGCTTCATGCTTCATTCATATGCCAAAGCTGTAGACAACTGTTTCAATGTATGCGTGAGTTTAGCTGTAGCTATAGCTATAGTTGTAGCTATATCTGTATCTGTATCTGTATTTGTCTCTGTCTCTATATGTGTATGTGTATGTATAAGTTATATTTGTATTTGTGTCTGTTTCGGGCTGGCTTTTATGTGGCGGCTTTTTGGCACAGCTGTTTGCATTTCAAGAATGAAATTCTCAACGTTCAGCAGACACAAACATATACATAGACAGACGAAAAGACAGACAGACTAACTGACGGCACAAGCAAACACACAGAGAGAGAGCAGAACAGAGCAGAGCTCAGCACAGACAGACAGTCAGACAGACATACAGCAAAAACTCGTTTTGCCAGCGAAATTCGAGCATAAAGCGTGGAGAGCAACAAATTGCAGAGCATAAAGTATGCGCAGCTGAAATTCACAAAAATAATGCCAACAATTCACAAGCTAAAAGATTTCGCTAGAACTCTGTCGAAGTGACTGGTAAAAAAGAAAAAAGAAAAAAAAAAGATACAGAGATTGTTTGATGCAGATACAGATACAGATACAAAGTTACTGACGAGTTAAGATACGGGCACAGACAACTCTCCAAGTCAGCTGTTATCTCACGCCCAACTGACACGCCCAACGTATGTCTCCTCGTTTTCCCTTTCGCTGCTCCCAACAACTTCCCCATCATTCGAATGGCCCTTAGCTTGGCTTGTTAGCAACATCTCACTAATTTTATTTAATTTATGCAAATCTCCTTGTCAATTTTCAAACAACTTTTCTTCTTCGTGTTCCACTCAACAGCAATAATAATAACAACAGCAACAGCAGCAGCAGCAGCAGCATCAGCAGCAGCAACAACAACAACAATGTTTACATTATAGTTTTAGTTTCTGTTTTGTTACATAAGCGCAACAAACCCTGAAAAAAAAAAATTTTGTCTTTAAGTTTATTTTTATATTTTGCATAACATTTATTTATGTTGAACAACAATAGCAACAGCAGCGACAGCAGCAACTGTGTATATTTTTATTTTGCCGGTCTTTGCTTTTCAGAAGCTGTTCAGTTTGTTTGGTTTGGTTTCATTTCAATTTCATTTCGTTTCATTCCGTTAGCCAAATATTGTTTTCTTTGCACATGCAGCAGCACGTTTTGAACTATTTTCTCCGCTTTTGGGCAAACAAATATAATTTTTGCAACTACTCCACGAGTTGACAATAGCAGCAGCAACAGCAACAACAACAACAACAAAACACAAACAAGAGCAACAGCAACACAACAATAACATTTAAGTCTGGCTAAAACTATTCAAGCAGCTTCGGTTAAGGGCTGCTCTTGTGCACGCCTCAACAACAGTCTACAGCTAAATATATGTAATATTTTTTATATGTGTGTATATATGCTATACAAGAGACTACACATGCTGCATTATGGCATGACACATGAAAAGTACGCTTTTAAATTGCCACAAGCTAATTTGCATAATATAAAATGATATTTTATATTTTTTAATATAAATTGAAAAGCGCAACAAGAAATATTTTAATTTATTAAAAATTTTTTAATATTTATTTAAAATAAAAAAATTAAATAAACTTGTATTTTATTTTAAATTTATTAACACATTTAAGCATCTGTCAGAGCAAAAAAAAAAAAAATAAAAAACTATTTATAATTTTGAAGCGTATTTAAGTTTCGACGCATTGCACAATTTCACCAGCTACAAGTTTATTTTTAACCATTTTTGGTTTTCTTTGTTGCTTCGATTTTACCTAGATTTGCGTCTGCTGTTTTATATGCATTTTCCTAAGTTGCCTGCTGACAATTTTCATGTTTTGCCTTTGGTCTAAAAATAAAGCCACAAAAAGTCAATCGAATGGAGCTGAGTGAACATTTTATGGTACTGTGCTAATAGTTAGTTTCGCTTTTCATTTGTTTACTGTCTCTGCTATTGGCTGCTGTTGTTGTTGTTATTCGTTTACTTTTTTTTTTTTTTTTTTTTTTTTGTTAATGCTTTCAGCTAAATTCAATTGCTATTGTCTAGTTGAGCATTTCTTTTATTTTTATATTTTTTTTGTTGCTGTATCTGTCTTTTAGGCCAATGACTGCCACATTTTCATGTTACGAGTACAACGTAAGTCGCATAGTCGCATGGTCGACTCCGTACATAATCCGGAAGAGTTGAAGTTAAGCCAAATCAAATGAATGAACGAATGATAATGCGAACTTTAATACTCATCGCATTACGTATATTGCTGCTACTATTTGAGTGCAGTTTATCATCCATGAACACAAAAAAAAAAAACAGAAAAAAAAACATGAATATGCTAATTCCTTATTTTATGACCCAAGTCGTCGCATTATTGTGCTAAGCAATTTTAATAAACAAAAGGCCAAGTGATAGGTTCGGTCGGAGGTCTGGTGTCTGGGTTGAGACAGAGACTGGGAGCGGGACTGCGACTGGAAACGGGACTGGAACTGGGAACAGGCTTCACCCATAGAACTGCCAAGCGTTGCGATGCGCTGCGTGATTACGAAATTAATGACAAGCTTAGGCAACGACGGGCCCTAATGAATGGCAAATTGTGAATGACAATATGGTATTTGGTGCTGGATATTGGATACTTAGATACACGTTACTTTGTACTGGGTACTGGGTACGTAAAGCTATTGGATACTGTTTACTAGGAGCATATTGTGCTCAGTACCATGTCTTACGTTTATATATATAATAAGCAATAAATGCGCATTTGGTAGAAATACATTTGAGTAAACTTTCAAAACATACAACACTAAATAAGATCTATGAAAACTTGAAACCAATTGCAATAATTGTGCCGTATGTGCGTTAGAATCGTATCGTTTATTTCATTAATTAACATATGTTGTCATCTAATGGACATAAGCCATGATATAATACTATGAAAATCGATGAAGTTTTAATTAACGAACGCATAGCGTAGATAAGAACTACAAGTACACAATATACTGTGTATGTATATGTATGATATACCTTTATATATATACAAATATATATATATATACAAATATATATATATATACAAATATAAATATATACAAATATATATATATATATATATATATATATATATATATATATGCATGTCTGGAATTTACCGGCTATATTAACGTCATAGCACAAAGAGATTAATAGACAACGTTATCGACTGGTATTTTTTCTTGTTTTTCATTGACTAAAACATGTAAAATTTATTAACGATACGAAAATTTTCCGTTAAATACTTTATGATATTAGGAAATAGATTAACTATCATAATTATATGAAGGGAAAAAGAGTTGATTTTAGCTTATTAAATAGCTTTTTCTAATGTTGCAATTATCTCTACACAATTTTATTTTTTTTTTTTTTATGAAATTTCATTTTGAAATATGTACATATTATGAAAATTATAGTAATCAAAATACTCTCTCTCGTTGGCACATTTTCAGTTCAAAAATATATATATATATATTGTATGTATGTATATGTACGTATATTACTAAGTAAATGGTTAAGCAGGTTGTTAAACTCATTACCCCCAAAATTGGCAATGAACGAAAAATAAAACATAAAGAAATATAAAATAAAACAAATATGGAATTATGAAAAGAAAAGTCGACTATGCAGATACTCTATATTGATTTTAAAAAACTTGAAGTAGCTGATAGCTAATAAAGCTGATCGACATAGATTGTACAGAAATCTAGCTAAGATCAACTTGAAAACTCAACACAAATTGATTGCAGTTCATATTGTATGCACAAGTAATACATTCCTAATATGCCCAATGCTTACTTCAAATATCTATAGAGTATTCTAAAAATAAACTAACTCGTGGGTCGTTTGGTTATTTTTCGTGTGGGTGTCGTTTACTCGAACTGCGTGTGGCTGTTGCTGTTGCCGTTGCTGTTGCCATAGTCAAAGCCACTTAATTATGTACCTTCATCATCCCCAACCTGCATGTTTGTCTCTATGTGGCACCTTTTGGAGCTGCCCCCGCTTAGTGACCCTCATTACTTAATGAGCGAACGGAAATTGAAACTTTTTGCTATTTGAAGAGTTTATTTTTCTTTTATTTCTCTATTAAATAAACATTTAATCAAAGCAGGTGACATAATTTGTAAAAAATGAAATGAAAACGCAACATACTGTCGGCAAAAAAATAAAAAACAGATAAACAGAAAAAAAGAGAATGAAAAATAAAATGAAAAATGAGAAGGAACATCAATTAATGTGTGCAAGTTGCAAGAGAAAGGAGTAACAAGAAAAAGTGCAAAAACTGGAAAGCTAGAAAAAAAGAAAAGCAAAACGCACAACAACGCAACAACAATAGAAGAGAAATAATAAAATAATAGAAGAAAAAGTAAAGTTAAGTAAAAAAAAAAAAAAAACATATAAAACGCGTGACTAAAATCATTATGATATAATACGAAATAGAAAAGCAAAAGAAAACTAATAATAAATAATACACGTTATAGCAAGACGGGTTACGTTGCAATTACGGAACTCCAAGCTTAGATAAGAATCACTTTTTTTTTATTTATGAATAAAGTAAATACTATATTATGTTGTGTAGAGTTGAAAGTCGACTATGCGTACATATAAATATACGTATACGTATACTTAGTTTATCAAAGAAATAGACATTATCGATATGAAATCAAGTTGACGAACCGTAAAGAACCAAATGCTGACCTACATAAGGAATGCGACGCAAGTAATGGAAGTGTAATGGAAAAGGGGATCGGAGATGAGAGATGGAAGAAATATATAGTGCGTCTACGATTGTAATGGCAGCTCTGACACTGTCACTGTCTTGCCTCGTAGATCAATCAATAGCTTTTTCACTTTTCTCTCTCTCTCTCTCTCTCTCTCTCTCTTTTTTCATTTCTGTTCATTTTATTGATTGCCTCGACTATTTTAGGTCTTTATCAACCGCTGGTGCACTCAAAATGCAAGAGACTGCCGAAATTGCTGAAAAACTGAGCTATTTTTAGGATTCAACTGGAAGATTTATGGCTTCGTATGTCTGGCACTCTACGCCATTCCACGACAGTCCGACAGAGTCAATTCTGCTCTAACTCAGCCATGTTTACACACTTTAATTGCCTGGAGTGGAACATGGCATGGCAACAGTAGAAACATCAGCAGCAACAGCTAAAGCTACAACTACAGCAACAGCAACGGCAGCGGCAGCAGCAGCGGCAGCAGCAGCGGCAGCTACAACTAAAACTGTAGCTACAACAACATGGCACGACAGGAAATGCTCTGGCGTGGCCTGAAAATTGGTTTCTTTTTTTTTTTCTTCGTTTTTTGGATTTTTGTAGTTGTATATACAAAAAGCACACGCCCACCCGCCGCCTTGGCTGTTGCTGTTGCCATTGCTGTTGATGTTGCTCTGACCATGGCCATAATCAAGCCAATTTAATAATATGTTACGCTGCACACAATTTCACCTGCAAGTCATGAAGGTTCCTTGAAAGGAGCAACAAAATTCAAACACACAACATACATACACACACAGCAAACTGAATCGTAGCGTAGAGCTATGTTAAACTAAAAGCCAAAAGCTTAAAACGTAGCGCATCGTAGAGCGTTGATCTTCTGGCCAAAATTGCGATTTGATTAAAAATTATGCTCGTGTGTATGCGCAGTGCGGCGCATGCGTAGTAATCAAGCAGAAAGAGACCCGCAAGAGATAGATAGATAGAAAGAGAGAAAGAGAGAGAAAGAGAGAGAAATAAAGTGGGGACAATAACATTTCGTTTGTCTGGCGTACGTGACAGTCAGATTAAGCTGGACATCAACTGGAAAGACAGCTTTCAGAATATGCGCATTAGAGACAATGATAGACAGAGAAACAAAGTGAGAGACAGAGCAAAAGCCTTTCAACTCAAGACCCCAAAATTAAAGTCAACAAGTTGACAGGCAAACACACACAAATAGATATTTGTTTAACTCCTTCTTGGTGAACAGCAAATCCAAAATGTTAAATATAAATATTACGCATAGAATAAATAATACAGTCATAAAAATTGTATATATAAAAACTGCACTAAGTACATTCAGAACTGATCTTTATCAATACGATAAACAATAAATCAATTTATTTATAAATGAAGAAATAAATGAATATTTATGTGTTCAACATAAACCAATATATAGCAAAGTCTAATTAAGAGAGAAAAATAATTAAGAAGTGAAATGAACTGTTTAATTTTATTAGCGATAATTTTAATTTAATTTCATTTAATAATTTGTCATAAACTTAGCAGTCTTCTTTTCTAGCACTTGTGAAATAAAAACTCTAGAAACAATTTCATTTTATTTAGATTTTATTTTATTTTTTTAGACTCTTTTGCTTGATAGCTAGAACAGATGCAGAGAGAGAGAGAGAGAGCGAAAGAGGCTACTACTGTTAAGTACACTTGACTATAGCATTTCATACTTATTATATTTGTTGCTGTTGTTGTTGTTGTTACTTTTATGTTAGCTAGCAATTTTGCACGTAATTCGTCACGTAGCAAAAATGTTGTTGTTGTTGTTGATTATGCATCGAAAATTGCAGCCGGCAATCTGCATAGTCACACAACCAAGGCGCATACAGTTGAAAGAAGCAGAGAGTCCGAGTCCGCAGCGTTTCGTCACTCAAGCATGGCTCCCTCTCTCTTTTGCTTTCCCTCTCTCTCTCTCTCTCGTTCTCTGTCTGTTTGTCTACCGCCCTCGAGCTCCTAAAAACCAAGCTGAGGCCAGCTGCTATGATGGCTCTAACTTTAAATGCAGCTTCAGCACCAGCTGTTGCTTTTGTTGCTGCTGTTGATTACGCCCGCAGGCCAGCGAAAGCCATAAATATGCAAAGGAAAACAATAACAACAACACCAAATGCAACAGCAATAGCAACAGAAATATGAAATATATTTTATGTACTACAGCAACAACAGCAACGACAATGAACATTCACAAATTCGTGAGCCAATTAATGGAAAATTGAAATTGAAATAAAGCCATAAAATATGAATATGCCCCACGTCGGCAGCGTATTGCCTCTTGCCTCTTGCACAACCAAAACCAAACCCTTAAGAAACGCATATTTTATAGTCATCATCTTTCGTTTAGGTTCATTGACATTTTTTGTGTGCATTTTCGGACATTATAATTAAAGTCATTCCATATACAAATCACAGTTACGAATATGATATATAATGCACGATTAATGTGAATATGATCAGGTCAAATGTTAAAGGTCACAACAGTTGCTGTTGATGTGAATGAAGCCAAGTTTTTGAACGTAATGACCTCCACTTTCGTTAAAGACACAAACATTTTATGGAATTTTCAAACTGTGACACTTACCAAAACTTTAACGAGAATTTAGAGAGAGAGGAGAGAGAGTCAAAGGCAGAGACAGAGACATAAATATAAATATGAATCTATTTAGAATATTATGATATTGATATAATCTTTTATGAAACTATAAAAATAGAAATTTCCATGAGTTTTTTATAGTTTAGAATTCTGCTTATCTTGTTGAAAATTTAAGTAGCAAAAAAAATGAGAGAAATTTAATTAACGTTGAAAATTTATACAAATTCCCATTGCAATCAAGAATATTATTCTTTAATGTCATCATACTTAACCCAGTTGACATTAAATAGAAAATGTATACCAAAAATATTTACCTCAAAAAGGTTAAGAATTGTAACAGCGACACTTGAGTGTTTTCCTAGGCCACTTCAACAACAACAACAACGACAAGAACAACGATAACAACCAACGACTACAACAGCAACAACGTTTGGAAAAACAATGCGAAAATTGCAAAGCAGTTGTTGCCAAGCCAACTGTGCCGATTATGTCACTGAGCGCTGCACGGGGCTACAAAGTCGTCTCCATGCACAGTCCATAAAACCCTGTTTGTCACCCCAGGTCCCTTCCCCTAAGCCACACCACTTTCTTGTGCTCTTCTTGCTTTTTCTTTCTATCTCTCTCGCTCTCGCTCTTTCTCTCTCTCTCTTTCTCTTCTCATTCACTCACTTTGACATTCCAGCTCTTGGTCGCCCCTTTTCTACTGCATATTATTATCATTACGTGTTTTGTGGCATTTGAATCCACCATTCCCCTACTATACCTACTGTTCCCCTTTACCACTTCTTGCTCTTTGACAGACATGGGTTGAGTTGAGTTGAGTTTTTGGTAGCTGAGTTGAAGGGTCCTTAGGAGCATACCATACTGAGCGTATACCATATACCATACCATACCATACCATAATGTTGATAGTCAGCAATGTCGCCATTTGGTAAAGCATAAGAAAAGCATAGCAGCAATTGTAGAGGAGCGCGACAAATGACATGTGAGAGATTACTTGAAAGCTGTCAAAGTGACAGTTCCAAATCCGTAAAGTGACCTAGTAATACACCCAAATAGTTGACACAATGCCAACTCCGCCTAAAGTGTAAATGTCAAATGTGCCTTCGGCACAATATGTATTCACTAATGCCAGAATACCAGCGACTCACAGCATTAACAGATTACAGAGAGCTCATACATTTAATTGTTACAAAACGTTACTTTGAAGTGGCGCCCCCTGGCGATTCGAGTAAAACCATCCATATACAATCGTAGTAGTTCTACTTCTTCTTCTTATTACTATTTCAATTTTGCTAATGCAAGAAACGTTTTACATTTTCAAAGCTTGAAAGTTCCGTTCTAGTTTCTCCCGGGGCCTGTCCATCCAAGGCTGACGACTGATTTACGAAATGCCAAGAAATTGTCGATGCGATTACGTTGAGTGAGTAGTGCCAAAGGTTATCGTATAACTATGTGTTTGTGTGTAAGTTTTGCTGTTTAGGGTAGGGCGTCTGGGACCGAACCGAACTAAGCTTAGTTAACGGCGTTTGTTACAAGTTGAAGAAGAAAACCATTAAGTAAAATTTACCATGCGCACTTTCAATTTTGTTTTTCTATTTCTATTTCAATTTCAACTTTATTCTTTCACTTTTTGTTTTTCTTTTTGTTGCGCTAACGTTGAATTTGGAACGGATATTGACGCAAAAAGCTTCAAAAACTTTTATTTGCCTCAAGTACATACTCACTGCAAGTATTTTCTCTATGGGGCCTTGTATTATTTCTGTTTCTTTTTTTTTTTGTTTATTTTCAATTTATAGCCCGAAATACAACGGAATAAGTCTATATAGATTTCATTAATTTTTATATAGATTTCCGTTAACACTTAATGAAAAGTTCCGCTGATTCTTATCAATTTTAATTATGAAAATTGATAGGATGTGAACAATGAAAAATAAATATCAAATAATTATGTATCATAAAATTCACCATAAAGTTTGAACAGGTTTTTGCCTAATTGTTCATTCAAATATTTGATGTTATCGATAATTTAATATTTGAAAATTCATATGATTTCATATAAGAAGCTTACGATTATCATTATCAGAATGATTAACATAATGCGCATTATTATGGCAAGTGGCAATTATTTATTGTGTGAGGAACGAATAATATGTAAATTATTGCTAACACTTTATAATTATCAGATCAACATTTATTGTATAATCTTTTCAATTCAAATTTCACTCGACACCATTTTCATATATACAAAGTTCGATTTGAGCTAATGTTATCGAATTTTTGTATACAATTCTGTTTTTTTTTACGAAATAGATATAAAAATAGAAAAGAATGCTATAATATTTCTTTTTGTTATTAACTGCCAACAGTCCGCATTCGCATTTGCGTATAAACTCAATTCATATTCTATTGATTTTCGTAGATTACTTAGTCACTTATC
Organism: Zaprionus obscuricornis; assembly: GCA_037044475.1. Classification (NCBI taxonomy): domain Eukaryota; kingdom Metazoa; phylum Arthropoda; class Insecta; order Diptera; family Drosophilidae; genus Zaprionus; species Zaprionus obscuricornis. The sequence goes on along the minus strand of JBAMBR010004190.1, from coordinate 25,965 downwards.
TTTCTATTGCTTCACCTTTTACTTTTTTACTGCTACTACAATCATATCAAATAAAGTCAATAACACAAGTCATATTAAAACGCTCTGACAAATCACTCATCAAACAGATATTAATACAGATAGATATATATATATATATATATATATATATATATATATAGTTATATTTCAGTGTCGAATTCCGCCTGTCTATGCGCCTTAATCATAAACGTTGAGCGATACTCAGCAGTTCATATCTTGATATTTGTTCAATGAATTCTCAAATCGCCAAAGCGTGCAGATAATTCATATTTAATTGCAGCAGGCATTGAAAATAATAATATAAATAATAATAATACAAATAATATGAGAAATAAACAAAGAAAAAGTAATATCAAATACATACATATATTCAAACATTTCTCATGTCTATTGAATTGTAATGCAAATACTATATGATAGATGACTGGAGCTATACATGTGTGCGTATATTGTCTATGCAAATTGAGGTCTCCCCGCAAACTATATGGTCATGCCTCGGCATCCATAACAAGTAGCCATAGTTCAGCATGAAAACCGCAAACTTGGTTGACAAGTGCAGTGCACACAACTGGCAGAGGCAGAGGCAGAAACAGAGGCAGAGACAGAGACTAAGACAGAAGCAGAAACAGAGCTAGAAACAGAGGTAGTGCTATGAGCTAGAGCAGCAGCACCTTGACTGCATGGATTTATGGATGGGAGTTAGAGAAGCGGGCTGACTTCATGTCAACAACACTCTGACGACGCGCAGTTGTTGACGTCGTCAATAATCAGACGCTGAACTCATACATCCAGACAGTCTCAAGGCGACAGCGACAACAACAACAAAAGCAATAGTAATAACACTAACAACAAAAACAAAAACAATAAACAGTGCAAGCGACAACGACAAGTTACATTTCTTTTCATGACTTTTGTTTGGCTTTTGGCTATTGCGTTGAGCTTTTCATTTTCGCATTGTTTGCAGCGCCAATTGCCATAATCAGTGCAAAGAAAATAAGAAAAATAAACGCAGCGACAAAGACAAAGGCCAAGCGACGATTACAAAGCGGCGCGTCACTTTCATGCGCCAAGTGAGCAAACACAAGAGTCTAACTATCCATATCTGTATCTGTGACTCTCTGTTTATGCATGTGTGTGTGTGAGTGAGTGTATTCATGTCTCTGTGTGTGTTTTCAAGTGTACACATGATGTATACGAGACTGGGAGCACTGGGCACACCTGAAAGCTGGTCAGCGACATTGCCTCATCGACGGAACAACAGCAGCAGCAGCAGCAGCAGCCACAGCAACAGCAGCAGCATGAGTAGAAAAGAAACCAGTTTCTTTCCATCTATGACGCATATGAAGCTGTAGTTGTAGCTGTAGCCTATTATTATTATTATTATTATTGTTGTTGTGTTTGTTGTTGATGTTTTCCTTATGTTTCCTCTTTCTCTTCTTTCTTTTCTATGATTTAATCATTGAACTGCACAAAAGCTTTTTCAATGATTAAGTGCAGCAATGATGCGGATCTTTTCGATTGATGCCTCTTTGACAGCAACTTAATAGAAGATGGACTGTAAAATATTAATGTTTATACTAACGTAAACGTAAACGTAACGTAAAAGATAAATAATTCATATGTAGTATATCAATTAGAGAGAATTCTATTATTTTATAAATGATGATTACAATTTTTTTTTTTGATAATACTCTCTGGAGTGTGATTCAGCAGTTCCTACCAATGGAAACATTCGCATTAATTATATTTGAAGCTATCTTTTATCTATATATATATATATATGTGTATATATACTTTATTCATTCTTTTTCTTATATAGATGAAGATATTCATAAGTAAAAGTATTCAAATCATTATAAAATAAATGTTCAACAGCTCTCAAAATATAAGATTTTATATCTTTCTACTCAACTTTCATTTACTTTTACTTTTACTGGATAAAACTATTGATATAAAATAGCGCAAAAGTACGCAAAAAATTAAAAAGCTGTCTGAAATATATAAAAATAAAAATGATATAGAATAATATTAACATATGTTATCTAGCAGTATTTACTTTGTGCATTCTTTAAGCTTTAGTCCGATTAAAATATGCATAAACTTGTTTCTAAATGTGTAAAACAAATCTTGACTGTGCTATACTTGGCTATAAACGATCTCTCGCATCGTAAAGTTTTCACAACTATGGGCATATTTTATGGCTGTAATTTATTAAAATTTATCATGCACATTTTGTGCACAATATGCCTGGAAAATGATTATTTTTTTTTCACTTTTACCCATAAAAATTGTAGTTTTTGCCGTTTGTTTATTTTTTTACTTTTAATTGAAATAATTAGGTTTGAAGCCAGACACTGTGTTTCATTGTTTTCCTCTTTTTTTTAGCGAGTCTTAAATAAAAAGCATTTTCATGTTTTAATCACTGATCTGCCTCAACAATTTGTTAGTTAATAGCTGCAATTTAATGAATATTCGACAAACTAACATAATGGTCGATAGTGAATATATTTATGTATACATGTGTGTATGTGTGTGTATATATATACGAGGTGTGTTCAAAAAGTAAGGTGACTTTTCAAATTTCGCGGGCAACATATTTTCGATTATCGATTTTTTTGTTTTGTTATATTGGTACACTCTTCCCTAACATCTGTACCAAGTTTCAATTGAATTCCCTTTTTTGTTTGGTTGTGAGAGACGTAAAGGTTACAAGTTGTTTTGCGTGCTCGGCGATTTTTTGCTATCGAAAAATATGGATCAAAGGATTTGCATCAAATTTTGTGTAAAAAATAAAATTAAGTGCTCTGAAACACTTGAAATGTTGACAGTGGCATACGGTGAAACTGTTCTGAGTAAAAAAAATGTGTACAAGTGGTACAAACTCTTCCAAGATGGCCGGGAAGATGCCAATGACCAGCCTCGCTCTGGACGCCCAAGCACGTCAACAACTGATGAAAACGTTCAAGCAGTGACGAAAATTGTTTTGGAAAATCGTCGAATCACTATCAGAGAAGTTGCTGAAGATGTCGGTATATCGCTTGGCTCGTGCCATGAAATTTTTTCAAACGTTTTGGGTATGAGTCGTGTGTCAGCGAAGTTTGTTCCTAAATTGCTGAATTTTGACCAAAAGAACCGTCGCATGAGCATCGCTCAAGAGCTGTTGAATGACGTCAACGACGACCCAGATTTACGCAAAAGGGTCATAACTGGTGACGAATCATGGGTATATGGTTATGATATCGAAACCAAAGTCCAATCGTCCCAATGGAAGAGCCCAGGTGAGCCAAAACCGAAAAAATCAAAAAATCGCCGAGCACGCAAAACAACTTGTAACCTTTACGCCTCTAACAACCAAACAAAAAAGGGGATTCAATTGAAACCTGGTACAGATGTTAGGGAAGAGTGTACCAACATAACAAAACAAAAAAAATCGATAATCGAAAATATGTTGCCCGCGAAATTTGAAAAGTCACCTTACTTTTTGAACACACCTCGTATATATGTCGTATAATGTTTCACATATAGTTGCTGATGATTCGATTCTCTATTGCACCTTCAGTTGGAGCAATGAAGTCTGAGCCATCGTAAAGTGCAAAAGGCTATTATAGCGTATGCGTCACACTTCAGAAGGTCAACACATGCTGATGGATGTTGGATTGCAGTTGGATGTTTCTAGTAATCGATAAACATATATAGTATATCCAAAGAGTGTATATATGTATTTGCATTTTTTATTTAAAATATACAAGTAGATAAGTCGAGGTCAACAATTTAATACTTGAATATGAAAAATATCTTCATAGCTTTAGACAGATTTAGATAAAACCAGACATAATCATTTCAGCTCAGATTGCTACATAGCTTTATTAGAATCTATCTTATACTTGGATGAGTTCAAAGTCACGACCGTACATACATAGTTTAAAGAGCAATTTCGCCCATGTTTATCAGCAATAAAAATAATTGTGACTTTTGTTGTCTTCTACAATTTGTAGCTGCAAAGCTTTTGCCATTTAGATTACAATTGCAATGAAAACACACCCACTTACACACATATACTCAGTAACGTACACATACTACACGCCCACGCACACTCATTCATTTACAGAACTTGAAAGAGACACTTGTACGCACATTTTCCATTTGAAATTCGAACGTGATAATTTATAATGCGATATAATGACAGGGGAACATGAGTAAATTATTTATGCCAACATCGACGCACCCGTCACATCGATTTGTATTATGATGTGTTGTTTATATACATATATATATTTATTTTTTTTCTCATTTATGAATGTTAATTTCAAACGTTTTTCATAATTTCCATATGAAAAGATAATCAATTAAATTTAAATGCAGCATTGATACTATTAAAAGACAAATTGTATGAGTTTATTTATGACAAATGTATATAGAGATTGATTATAGTACATCAACTTCAGAGGATTACTTTATGCAACGCGAAACGTAATTATAATTATGAGCAATATTTATTGCAAAAGTCAAGTACATAGACATATATATTATATATATATATATATATATATATTCAATGCCTTTATATTAATAAGAACTAATCTTTCTATATAAGCTGCGCTAAACAATAAACGATGAATATTGTTGTGTACACTCACTAAATCAGACATAGATAGATAGAGATAACTATGTGCATTACACGCGGATTAGACAAGCACAACTTCAACTGCATTATATAATATATATATATATATATCAACTATATATTGGCAACTTATACTGCTTTTCCTTCATTGCGAAATCTGTTCCCGTCCCTTCTGGATTGTTTTGCCATACGAAACTGGCTGAAACTGCGCAACATATTGGCAAAAATGTGGGTCAACAACCACAACCACAACAATAATGCTCAATAAACGCGCCACAACACAATAGTTATCAAGTGCATACATATATATTATGTATGACTATGTTTGTGTGTGTGTGTGTGTGTACCTATGACTATGGCTGCCATGCAGTTACAAATCAATTCCCAAACCCCATTTTGAAAACCGGAGACACCGCGCAAAAGACTAAACCAAAGAGCCGAGTGAGGCGCGCCTTTGTTGTTCATCAACTTTGTTTGCAATTCGAAAATTACGCGAAAAGTAACGCGCACAACACAAACATAAACCAACAAACACACACACAGACACACATACATAGTTACCCACACAATGACACACATGGACATAGATACACAATCACATATAAACGCACTAACTAACGTGAAAATTATGCAAGTAAACAGATTAATTGGGTCATCAAATGAGCACAGACAGCGTTGAAAGTAGGAAAAAAAAAAACTATACATTAAATATATTATGTACATAGACTTTAGTGAGAATTAAAAAAGAAATTTATATAGTATATACTACATATAGCAGAATAAAGATATGTACATATAACGCCAAAAAGAGAATTAAGTTCGATAAACTTATGAAGAGAATGCAAGAGTAATAAAAACGAGAAAAGTTTCATGCAAAAAGCGAATGTGCTTGGAGATCATCTCGTGTCTCATGTCTGGTATTTTAATTAAATAAATACTGAATGTTAAAAGTCGCAAATGATATTAAAATGTTTTCAATTTCATTTGTTTTACATTTTCAATTAGTTTCAGGTATGTCAACTATTTTCATTTTCAAGCACTTCAAGCGTTCGTAAAAGTGTTAAAAAAAATATTTAATTAATTAAAGTATTTAAATTGATTTTATTCACACGCAGAATCAATTTTCAATTTGTACAACTTTTGGCTAAAGGAATATCGTACATGACAAAAAAGCTAAATTTATATTGTTTTCAAGTTTTCAAACATTTTTTGTGCACAAGGCTTTAATAACATTAAAATACTTGTATAATTATCTAGTTTTCTAGCTATTAGCTCACTAATTAAACTATTATAAGGTATAAATTACATTTTTTACAATATTTTTACAATTTTTTCTATTGTTAAACGTTAAAGATTTCGCTTTGATTTCCTTTAGTTTATGCTAGAGATATTCTAAATGTGTTTTGTGAACTACTTTAACTTTATTTAATGGCTATTTCTAAAAATAATTCTGTTGTGGTTCGTAGATCTATCAAAATTTAACAGTTACGTTTGCCAAATGTATTCATCATTTAGCATTGTTCTTTAATGCACGACAATGATGAAAATAAAAAAAAGATCGTAAAGATTTCACATGGTTCAAGTGCTTTAAATCGGCCATATAACTGTACAAATAGACCCACCCAACATTAAACATTCAACAGCAACAAGCAGTAAGCAAGAAGCTGCAAGCGGCAAGCAACATCTAACACCTTAGACCAAACACTAAACTGTACAAGGCCAATTTGAGTTATTTGAGGTGCGCAAAGTGCTTTAACATAAATATGTATTATTCATATATATATTGTATATCATCTATGTATGTAACTATATATACGTGTGTATGTATGTTTGTTTGTTTGTATATATATATACATCCCACACACGCATACACAAATTGCCGGTACAAAGTACAGAGACTCCAATGTAACCAACGGCCCACAACGAGCTTATACAACACTTGAACACACAGACGCATAGATGTAGACAATAGACTGACATAGAAAACAATAACATAGCAATGTCTGACTGAATGTCTGTCTGCCTGTCTGTTTGTTAAGGAATTTCCCCATTTCGATGCTTTGTCATCTTTGCAAATATTTTTCATTTGCCTGCAGTATGTGTTTGTGTGGGAAATTAATTGTTGAAAACTTAAAAAAAATAAACAAAAAAAACTGGCAAAAAAAAACACACACAAAAAAATAAACTAAAACAACAAGATGTGAAAGACATTGAGTGTTGTTACCATGTAATTATTTTAAATGAGTTCACAAAAAAAAAAACCGCATCAAAATTGAAATAAAAAAAATAAAAACCACGACGCGCTTCAACTTTAAACAATAATAAATACAGGGGTCTGTCTAACTTATTGTGTGGGTTGCTTGCAGGTCAACAACGTAATCGCTTGAAACATTTTCATTTTATTTGATTTGAGTTTCCAATAGTTTTCCTCTGTCGGAACTTACCTGCAAAAAAAGAAAGAAATGAAATAAATTTTAAAAGAATTTTTATAGATCACAATTTTAAAGCAATAACATTTGAAAACCAGCAGAATAGTGCAATGACCCAAAACAAGCATAGTTCACATACAAGAAAAGCTCCCATCCACACACACACACACAAACGCACACATCCATATATACACAATAGCATCATACAGACCATTACATCCTTGCACATCCCTTACACATCCCTTTACTACTATCTGTCTGAGAAGCTCTTTAACTTCGCTGCAGGCACTTTGTATCCAAGAACCTGAAACCTGGAACTAAACTATAGTAAAGTGTACAAAAGACGCTTGCAGCATTCAGGTTGCAATGTGGCAAGTGGTAGCTGCAAGTGGCCACAAGGATGCAATGCGCTCGGACCAAAGAATTGTGCAAGTCCGCGCGTAACCGGAAACGCTTGCAACAAAAGTTCAAAGTTCTTAAAGGACATGCAGCGAGTGTTACGCACGTTTATGTCCATGTATGTATGTGTCACTCTATATGTGAGGGAGTGTGTTTCGTGTGTGTGTGTGTAGTCTTAAAGTGCAATGTGCCAGCAGCAAATTAAGGTCAAATCATGCACAAAAGCTACGAGCAAAGACCAGTTTCTCAAACCCCAAAAAAAAAATAACTCTAGCAACTAGAGTTTCTTTTTACCCCCAAACCTCAGACATGACGCGTCAGCTTGGTGTATTAGGCGCGCCTGTGGTCTAAAGAGTGCGGGATGAAATGGTCGGTGGTGGTGGTTGTGGTGGTAGTGGTGGTAGTATGGAGACTTCGCATATTAATGACAACGACATGACATAAAAGTTTTTGTTGCACTGTTTTTTTCTTCATGTTGTTGTTGTTGCTGTCGTTATGCTAGTTGTTGTAGTTCTTGTTGCTGTTGTTGTGTGCGACAACGTTGGCACTTTTTTTGTTGCAACGCTACAGGATGTGTGCAAGTTTTATTTTTTTTTTTCTTCTTTTTTTAGTCATTGCAGCTGCAACTCAGCGACGCTCATATCCTGCACATAGTACTGTATCCTGTATGAAAGTTTTTTTTATGGCGCCCTTCTTTCCCCAAAAGGGAATTCTTTCGTTTCATGTGCATATTACGGTTTAATATAGGCTAACAACAACAGACGAGCTCTCTCTTTCTCTCACTCTCTCTCTCTCGTAGTACTGATATACTATGTATCTAGAGTAGTTACCGTTTTTTTTTTCCCTGCATACTTTGTAACTTGGTGAGTACATAAAAACATTTTTAACAGAACTTCTTAAAAAATACAAACTGCTTAATTAGGAGTTTAAAATCTGTCTTTAATCTTAATAAAACATTATGAAGCTATAAAGACAAAATGATAGATTGAAAATCTCAACATTATATATTTTGAGTATAGGATTTCTTATAACATATTTCCGATGCATACATACATGAATTTAATAACTGCTGTTGGCAGCAAGCAATCAATTTCTAAACTTTTCTTTAAGCCAGTTGATCAAATTTAGATTTGATTTCAGCAATTCAATCGCCCATTAAATTGATTTTTATTTTTATTTTTCATTTACATTTTTCACTTTCCTTTTTCACACACTCACACAAATTGTTTGCTTGCCACAGCGGCAGCCAATGCAAATTTGTCGTAAATTGTTGTAAATTGTTGTAAATGGTTTAACAGCAAACAAAATGAAAAATCAAAAAAAAAAAAGCAGCAGCAGTAATAACACAAAAAAAAAAACAACAACAACAAATAAAGCTGACCAAAACTTTCACTTGACGAACATATTAAAAAAAAAAAGGCACAAAGTTAGCCCCGACTCCTGTTTCGGCCCTCCTTCACAGACCGTCTTCGTCCACCTTCTCATAGTATGTGGGTCAATAAGCTTGCCTCATCTCGATTCGCCTCGAGGCAGCTGCTGCTAAAAGTATTTTAGCTTATCTCGAACACAAGAGTTTCAGCATGAAATTGAGTTTAAGCTCAGTTTGAGTTGAGCTAAGTTCAAATGTCAATGCACGCAAAGGCAATTTGTGCCCAGCCACAGAAATAAAATAGCAACAGCAACAGCAGCAGAAACGATTGAAGGAACACAACAAAAACAAAATCATCTGTAGTTTAGATGTACTCTGATAAAAGATGCGCTGTGTGAACTTTGAACTCATTGAACGCTCGCCCTCGCATTGTCGGTCAGGTCAACAGAAAATATTACAGTTGAACACACACATACGCATGCAAAAGTTTGGCAATGAACTTTGAATCGAATAGTTGCATAGGTAAAGGTTATACATAGGTTACAGGCTGTCGAGATTCTTTAATAACCCAAAAAAAAAAAAAAAATCTAAAACACAGAAATACAACGTGATACATAGAAAAAAAAAAATAAAAATTTAATATTTATTTTTAAATTATTATTTTTTTATTTTTATATTTATTTTATACTGCACATTCATTTGTTGTGACTGTGATAGACAGTATGACAGTTGTTACACTGCTGTTGCTGTTGACATTTCTAAGCACATTTCTTATCAATGTGTGCACACAATGTGTACACTGAGCGAAAAAGAAAAAAACAAACCGCAGCAAATGAAATGTCAACTGAAAGTGAACTGCACTTAATTAATTTTCATTTTTATATATGTATGTATATACATATGTATATCTAGAGAGATATTTCTTACAGTGGATCTACACAGTTATAGTACGGTGTGTAACTCTCGCATAGCTGGCTGAAGCCAATTGTAATTGGGGTCCGCGTGCAAGCAGCTTCGAAAAGCAGGTCACGTGTATTTTAACTTGAATGATTCTGTACATTTTCATTATTTTTATTTTTAGCTTTTATTTATTTTTTTTCCTTGTTTTTTTTTTCGCTTTTACTGCTACTGCTGCTGTTGTTGCTACTGCAGCCTCTTATCAGTTTTTTTTTGAAGCTCATTCTGTCTGCCACGCAAAAAGTAAAAATGTTAAGGGCAACATTTGCTGACGCAGCATTGCCGTCTGTCAGCATTTGCTCAACAAAAAAGAAAAAAAATAATTTTGTAAAAAAAAAAAAGAAAAGAAAATTGCAAAAAGTTAAGGCTATGGCAACAGCAGCCCGACAAACTAAGCTTGCTTAGCATTTGAGATATGAAAGGGAAAGAGCGAAAAAAAACAAAGAGAGCAAGCTAGAATCTCAGGGATTTATGGTATATACTTGAAAAAGCCTAATCAGACGTCAGACCTCAGGTATTCATAGTCAAAGTACAGATACATTTTTACTAAATACACATATTGTGTACTATATATTTTACATTTCATTACAATATTCTTCCGCTCTATTGATATACAAACTCAATATGCATATATTTTAATTATAATATTAATCAAACTTTGCACCGCTGTATATATTTTACTACCCGCAAGTGTAAGCGCATTACACACATATATGCATGCATTTATATTAGTAAGTATGTGTGTTTATACAAATGTTCGTGTTAATTTAACTCCCACGCTTTGACAAAAGCCAAACTCAACACTGAAACAGTCACAACAGCTTCATGAATCATGTATATGAATAATAACGGTTAATTATGCGCATTGTCTGTGAATGTGTGTGCGTGTATGTAACTGTTTGAATGGTAGTGTGTGTGCGTGTGGTGGGTTTTTCATAAATAATTTTGCACTTAACAAATGGACAGAATGTTGCTAAGCGCAACAGGCTAACAACATGCAATGATGAAGATGAAAACACATGGATAGGGATGAAAATGGAAAAGGGGAGACAACAACTACTCGAGATTGGCTGCCAGGCAACAAGGAAGTCGTAAAACAAAGCAATGCTCATCGAAGAAAGAGGCGGACAGACAACAGAGTAGCAGCAGCAACAACAGCAGAAGAAGCAACAGCAGAAACAGAAACAGAAACAACAGCAGCAGCAACAGCACCAGTACCAGGCCCAGACAACAACAACGGAATTAAAATTAAATTTTAATCGCCAAAATGAACAAAAAGAACAAGCAGCAAGCAGAGTGCAAGATAGCGAGCGGAGCGACAGTGTGAATATGAGAAAGAGAGATAGAGCCGGAGAGCAGGAAGAGACAAGCCTATCCATTGACTCTACGCAGACACACACTAACAAACACGAGTGCACATACACAAATGTATGTATGTATGTATGTATAGAAATCCATGCATATGTACATATATAATGGGGATAATGGCGTGCAGACAAATAAATTTTTCAGGCAAGCAACGGCAACGGCAACTGCATGCACACAACACACATGAATACCAAACAAAAATACAAAAATATATGAATATGTGTATGTATACGTATATAGAAAATTTAATAAACACAACAACGCAGGCAGCAGCAAGATCTTCAGAGGCATTAACAACAACAATGCGGGCATGTGTATGCATGCACATATACACACAGATGTGCATACAAGGCTGGAGATTTGTAAGGCCGTAGCCATAGGAGGCGATCAGTAAGCAAGAACAAGCAGAACAGCAGCAGCGTCAACAGCAACAACATTAACATGAACCAGGCGAACAGGTCGGCCGACATCAGGTAAACAGCAACACCAGGAAGTGATTGTAAGAGAGAAAGAGAGAGAGAAGAAAGAAAGAGGGCGATAAGACTACTGCGCCTGATAAATATCGATAAATGAACCGTAGGGCAAGCAGGAAACCAAAAGAATAAAACAACAAAAATAACTACCACTTCAACTACTAATATTTCTACTATTACATACAATGTTAGTTCACATTGTACATAATGTAAATTAACATAGAGTTTGCAGGAAACTGCGCTGCGGTCGTGTTCAAAACAAAAGGAACGAACATAGCAAAAGAAGCAGGTAACAAAACAACAATAACAACAGCATACACAGACACAGAATCAATGTGTTTTCTGTTGTATTTTTTTTTTTTTTGTTGCTGTTATACGTGTTATTGATGCTGCCTCCCTGCCTGCCTGTGTGGTTATATAGGGCTGAGTGGGGGGCGCGACCATGTCGACGAGGATAGACCAAAAAAGCAACTGTAAAAATGCAACAAGAACCTGATTCCACTGTGAAAACAACAACAAACTCAAAGTAGAAGAAGAAGTTAAAAAAGAACGCAACGAAGTAATGGAAAATATTGTTAGTGGCGAAGGCAAAGCGCCGCTAAAGTCTAAAATTACAGCACGGCCATGTAAGCAGACTATGTAAGAGAGAAAAAGAGAGCATATCTATGATGTGTATGATATGATAGAATGGGAACAAGAGAGAGAGTGCAACGTATGCTGTTATTTATGCTGCCATCGCGATGTTTTCTTTCGTTTCTTCGTCTTGTTATTTTTGTTGTTATTTCAGTTTTTTTTTTCTTTTCTGTTTTTATTTCTGAGAGCAGGACTTCTATTTTGGAATTTAACAACAGATGAAAAAGCATAAAATCGTGTAGAAGAAAATCAAATTGCAGACAAAAACAGACATGAAGCTTCAGTTGTTGCTATTGCTGCTGCTGATGTCGTTGTTTTTGTTGCTTTAATTTTGTTGTTACGTCAAAGCGCATGCGTTAAGCTGATGCCGCGTTGGCTTTTCTTCTCTATGTTCTTGTTGTTTTTGTGCTTTTACATTTTGATTTTTCCGAAAACGCACACAACAAATTTATGTGACGACGTTTGTTGTTGATGTCGATGTTGTTGCTTTTGTTGGATCTCCACTGGTGGTGGTGGCTGCAGCCGAGGGGTGTTTTCTTCTTTTTTTTTATTTTATTTGTCAACGCGTGCTGGGGGTTGTTGGTGGAGCATGAACGAAAACATGAGAAAAGTCATTCTAACAATGTGAAATACAGACTGCGACGTAGTTAAAAAGTAACCTCCTGCGCTGCTCTTGTCCCCTTTCAGACTGCAACAGAGCAATTAACAATAATAAATTGCGTTATAATTCTTTTCGTCAAGAAAATGTTTATCAGTTCGCCTGAAGTTCAATAGACCCTCGCTGGGTGTAATAAATCCGAATAATTCTAAATATAGCTATAAAATATAATATATGTTTGTATATGCATGTACAGATATATTTATGTATGTATGTATGTATGTATGTACATGTGGCTGCAACGGATATGCGCATGGGCGGGTAGGGGTTGGGGGCGCTAATTTCTTGGCAAATTACAAATGGGTTGGGTTAATGAACTGCAGCTGGAGCTTTGTTGTATGTTGATAGAGGGAAATGTGCATTCATATCACAAATAATAAATGATTATATTTTTTTTTTTTTTGTTTGGCTTATTATTACTGTTGTTATTATTATTTTTCTAATTGTAATACTCACCGTTTGACCATTTTGTTGGTTACACCAGAGTTGTTTTCCTGCTGCGAGCCAATGTCAACGGATTTATTATAATCCAGTTTTGAGGTAAAGATTTTAATGCGACGGAAATCAATTTTGCCGATTTTTTTATTAACCTTTTATTTAAAAAAAAAAAATAATTTCAATAAATTTTTAAAATTTCTTTTAATACATTTTTATAGGTGCATGTTTTTTTATTTTGCTTTCAGAACTACTAGAGAAATAATTTCAAATAAAATTTCGTAAGGAGCTTCTAACTCTTAAAATGCAAGAATATGGCAAAAACAAAGCGAGAAACGAAAACAAAACAAATGCAAATCGTAAACAAAACAATAAGTAAAGAACAGAGATTTCTATCTCTACATATATTGTGTGTGTTTAATGATAATTGTTTATAATTCGCATTTTATATGACTTAATCATATAGTTTTGGATTAAGCTACTTTAGGCAACCAAAAAAAAAAAAAGAAATAACAACAATCGTCACAGAAACAATAACAATAACAATAACAAAAAACAGCATCGTTTGCGTTTTGCGTTTTACGCTTTGTGTTTTGCTTTCGGCACTCTTCGTATGTTTGTTTGTATGCAGCTGTTTTTTGCTTTCTGCAACACTTCAAGGGCTTTGCAGCGGCAATAAACCAAAACAATAAACAACAACAACGACCATATTGATTCACTGTTATTATTGCCTTTGGTCAAAATCAAACACAAATTTAACACGCGCAGTTGAAGAAGATGAATGCACTTTCGTATATGTACATGCCCAATATATATATATATATATATGTATGGATGTGTGTGTGTATATATTATACGCTTTTGCCTTTTCTTTTGCCTCTTTCTTTGCGCTCAGCCATACCAACTAATAATTCCACACAGCACTCCTACACGCACACATACACATGCATGCGTGCATGTAAATCAACAAAACGCACACATGTGCGCATGTATGTGTATGTACATACACCTACAAGAAGCCGGGGAAGGCAAGTGAATTATTTTGTTTTGTATTTTTACCTTTTATAAAATAATTTATTTAGCAATATTTAATTGCAATTAAAAAAGATTTTTTTTTGCGTTTTTACACTTTATTTCACTTGTCGCTCTGGTTAAGCTTTTGCTGCATTTCGCATGTTTTCGATTGATATGCATTCGCGTTCGACTTCTGTTTTATTATCACGTACAAATTATATTATAACAATTAAAATAATTGCGTTTTGACCGTTTAATTGAACAATTTTTTTGCGATTTTAAAAATTCTACAATAGCTTGCAGACGGCGGTTTCCGTGTGAACACAACGCGCTGTTGTTACGTTTTGTACACTGAATCTAGGGATGATGATACTCTAACGATATTTCGATTATTTATTGATAATATTGACGAAACGCAGATGTTCTCTTTTATGATTATCGATAGTAACGATATTAATTATTTGAATTTTTCCACTTAGCAAATTTTTCCATTTTTTTTTACATAAAAAATATACAAGAAATAAAAAAAAAATATACAAAAGCTTTAACTTCTTTATTTCATATATTATAAATAAAACAAAAACTGAATGGAAAACTGTTGGGGATATTCCATAAAGTAAAATACAGAGTTGATATTAGCAAACAGCTGTTCGGTTTAAAAGATGGCGCTAAGACCATAAATTGTTAATTATATTTTGTTGCAAAAACAAATATAAATGATATGCAAATTTCTATATATTAAAGTAATAGACGTTGTCTAAACAGGAATATCATATTTATTTTTTGGGCAGCTCACATGTAACTGCTTTTACATTTATGCATTGCTATTTTTAATTTTATGTATAATATTATTATAAATGAATTGATTATGTTATAATATGAATCAGTTTTACAAAAGAATAAGCTATTATCTATTCTATTCATGATTTCTTATCAAAATCACTGTATACAAAAGTTATGAATAAACAGAGTGCAAATCTTATTATATATATAAAACTTAAGCCAAAGTATTCTCATCATTTGTTGAACTGTTTGTTGTTTGTCAGTTGAAATCACCGCTTTTTCCATCACAGGCCACAATCTTAACCTTATCGACTTTTACAAACTCGTGAACCTCACGAAACTCAACATCGTTTAACATTAGGGTCCAAACATTGTCGCAGAATCGATATGTGTTCAATTTTCCGGCTTTAAATGTGACTCGTGCCTTAACTCTTTGATTTAGAGCGTTGTTAATACTCTTATCAAATTGCAGTAGAACTTTAAATGCCAATGCTGGTGTTATTTGACCATACTGAAATGATGAAAAATCATATCTAATTAATCATAATATTTACTTTCAACAAATAATTTTTGTCCAGATGTCTGCGACGCATCTGCAGCTGCCCAGTCTGAAGTGTGTGCAATTATTTATTGCCGTTCTTTGTGCTGAACCTACCTGAATTAATTCATCGAGACTCTCTTGTAAAGTATTTCCCAGCGTAGTATTTCGATATAATTGATATGACATATTTTCGCCTTTAAATTTGATTTTTATTATTAAATATTTTTTTCCGAACAGCCACTACCAACTTTGAGATGACAGTCAATAAGAATAATGAAAAAACTTATCGATAGCTCATATGTTTCATTTACAACGATATATTGTAACATAGTTATATTTTATATATAAAGCTGTGCTTAATAATATTTATTTAGACGACACAGAATATATAAAAATAAAATGGTATAAATATTACCGATAAATCATATTTTACATATATCATGCATTAACTGTAAGTCACAAATTAATCAGCTTGCTATCGTGACACAGCTATGTCGAGAAAGCTCGCTGCTATAACTACTAAGCCGTTAAAAAGAAAATGGGCGGCGCTTATCCTGTTTGTTTCCCTTAAATGTGAAACGGAAATAAACAAGGGGTTGCAAAAGGAATGCAGCCAATCAGTGAATTTATATTTTTTTATAGTTGTGACAACTGGAATATTTTTTATTAGCCACAATTTTAAGCGCCTCGTTGATTTTGAATATAGCAAGAAATTTTTTACGAGCAGGATAAGCGCCACACAGCTTGACCAAGACAAATTTGTGGTTAGCTTTAACGTCGGAAGTGAACCCAAGTTCAGTCGCTTACCGATTATTGAAGTGATTAGTTCATGATAAAAATGCTTCAACAAAATCTATCATCACCACATCATGTGGATGACTTAATGAAATCTACAAATTCCACATCAACACCAACTTCAACGCCTCCGCAAACTGTAATCATAACTCCGCGTCCATCATCTCCGCGACAATTCTTTGAACGTCTTTACGGGCATCTCGAAACGCGAACGCACAAGAGCGAAAATGGTGATATTGATGTCGGAACTCACATCGAAACGACATATCAAAGTGACGGAGGCAGCATCTCCTCACCGGATTTATCGATAAGTGAGGAGCGTGTTTCTCTTATCAGTTGTCCGCAATATAAATTACATGCACCGCCGGCAGAATTTAACAATTATAGCACCGTGTCAACGGGACCATCAGCGTCGGCTCTGCCATTTCCTGCATTTTCAAGTGATCCACATATCAGTGCAGGATTCTCGGCATTTCGTAAGTTATTTAAAACGTTTTAGACATTCAAAACATAGTTTAATATTTAAGTTTAGAATTATTATTTTTATTTTAATCCTTGAACAAATTCCGTTAAATAAATAATATAATAATTTTATTGAATAGAGTTTTACCATATATAAATTTCGGATGTTAAGTAGAACGTGATCCTTATTTTATACCAATGTAGTGTTTTACTTTTGGCCAGGAGTTTTTAATGCCTCTTTGTAGGCGTGGCAGACCCTACAAAGAGTATAAATATTCTTGATCAGCATCGACAGCAGGATTGAGAAGAACATATCCACCTGTTTCAACCCAAACTAGTCTATCAGTTTCAACACTAACACAATGAATTTTAGTATAATTACTTTCTATACCCATAAGCCCACTAAATCATAAAGCTGCCTTTGGAACAATCTTTTTGTATGATTTCATATATCGTTGCTTAGGCGAGAAGTTGTTTGTATTTCAAAATTGTATTGTATTTTTGTATTCGATCATTCCTTCGAAATCTATATATACTTGTATATCTCAAACCGAAGTTCATAATAAACTTGTACCAGATGTTCTAACAAACAAAAAAGCTTTTCATACAATTACTCAATATTCAAACGATCACGTCTATACCGTGAATATAATATAATAATAAACCAGCTTAAAGAATTAATAATTTAACCCGCGTTTGAGATATGCTAACGAGGCTGATCAAGAGTATATATACTTTATAGAATATGTCAAGCCTTCTTTCTCGGTAAAATTAATATAACTTCCATACGAGTATACGACTATAACCTCTACACGAATCTTATTGAACACGAAACGTAAGAAAGAATATTAATATTCGCACACGAATTTTTTACGCGAAGAATAAGTTAAAAACTTTAAATATTTAAATTTTTTTGTACGTTTGTATTTAACAAATAATTTTGTACTAGATATTTGAAACTATGTAATGGTATTTATTTTTTTGGCTCCTCTGTTGGCGATTCATTTGCTGCTTGTCTTCTTGCTTTTAAATTTTTTAGCTCGACACTTAGAAACATTTTCAGATTTGGATCCGTAATCTTAGATAAGACAATTTCACGTGCTCGTTCATCATTGTCTCCCAATAATTTAGCCAAAGTCTCTGCGTATTCCACCCAAACACAATTAGCACAACCAGACATGCAGCAGGTGGTAGGTTCCGGGGGTATCTATAGAGATATATTCATAAATCAGAATCAGAAATTCTTAATCATAGCTATAAAGCTTTTACCACAATATCCGAATCATCTTTTTTGGCAAAGTGTCGAGCAAGTTGGAAAATTGGGTTTAATTTATTGCCAACAAATCCCGGTAGAAGTCGCAGAGGAGCACGCATGATGATCAGATCTATAAAGATGAATATAAAAATAAATTTTAAAATGTGAAAGGAAGTGATAAAAGCAATATCTATTACATGCCGATGCATCCAGGTGCAGGAATCGAAATTACTGAAAAAATTAGTTCCGCAGGAACTTGAAAAAAAGCAGAGCAAATCAACGAGCTATAATATTAAATATCTTTACAATTGATATTTAAAAAAAATTTGCAGAAACGAGAGGAAATAATAAAGCACAAAACACAAGAAAAAATAAGCAAGAAGAAAAAGAAAAGAAAGTAAAAAAAAATAACCTGCAGAAATTAACAAAATATTAAAATGCATTGAACTGTAAAAATTCCCATTTGCTTGCGGTCTTAACGCTTAAAAAAAAGGGAAGAAAAAACGCAAAGAAAAAGAAGAATCTTAAAAAAAAAAATATATATATATGTATATATGTGTATTTTTTTTGTGATTATCATATGCAGAGCTATTTGGCGCCCCTCAATAAGCATATCACTTTAAAAGCCAGCTAAATGTTATAATCTTGCCAAGCTGCAGAAAAAAAATTAAACATTGTAATTGAGCTTAACAGGAAACCTAAAAAAACATTTCACAATACACACATACACGGCTTAAAGGACACTTGTCATATTGAATTTCAACGTGATTTAAAAAAAAAAATAATAAAAATATGATGAGAAGAAAAGACTTGTTCAAGCCAAAGCAAAAGCTTATGGAAGTAGTTTTTAGTGTTAGCCAAGCAAAGGGTAAATCAGGCGAAAACTAGAGATTAGCTCGCGTCTCATGCTTTTAAATATATAAAGAATTTCTACAGTGGAAGCAAAAGTTTATAATATTGCAAGCAAGAGAAAGAGAGAAACAACAATTAAACGGTAATCAGTGTAAGGCAAACAAACAATAAGTGGGCGTGGTTGTGGGCATAATGTACGCATCGTTGGCATTACGGTGAAAGGCAAACAATCAGCAATAACTTTCTTTGATATAACGAAGACTAGATACTCTTCCAATATATGTACATATATATACATAATGCAAAGAATATTAATATTTAAGAGTATATAGATAACACCGAAAATATGGCGAATATAGTGAATACAACAACTATAAAATATATTAGAAAAGTATTCAGAGAATTTATCTTAGGTTTCGTCATATGTTACAAATCGCTTAATGTAATGCATACACTCCACACACGAGTAGGGTATAATTATGATGAGTGTTACAACGACAACAATGGGATGGTGCCAGACAGCTGTTGGCATTGTCGAAAGTTTCCCGGCTCAGATTGGCCAAAGTAAGACCATGGCTCGAGGGATGAGTTTATGATATGAGGAGAAAAAAGTGGGAAGTGATGGTATGAGAGGAGGATGATGATGATGTTCGTCAAGTTTTGAAAGAACACGTGTAAAATGCAGTTTAATGTGCGCTATAAACGCGATCAGACAGAAAGCTTATAGCGAGAGAGAGAGAGAGAGAGAGAGAAAGAAAGAGGGAGAGAAAGAAAGAGGGAGAGGAAAAATTACGCCTGGTTAATTATTTGTTTAACTTGTTCACACGCAAGGACATTTAGCACAAGTAGCGCGCAGATAAGTCTCAGGGGGGTTGCAATACAATTTGATGGTTCGTTAATGTAAGATTAATTTCGCTTTAACATCTCCATTGTCTGTGCCTGTGTGTTGCGTGTTTTAGATTTTTGATAAATTCATCTTTAACAATTTGTTATTCTTTTTTTTTTTTGTCTATTTTTTTTTTTACTGACAGTGGCGCGACGTCGCCGCAAGGAAGGACGTCAACGTCGACAGCGGACCACATTTAGCACAGAGCAAACGCTACGCCTTGAAGTTGAGTTCCATCGCAATGAATATATTTCGCGAAGTCGACGTTTTGAGCTTGCGGAGACATTGCGTTTGACAGAGACACAAATCAAAATCTGGTTTCAGAACCGTCGAGCCAAAGATAAACGCATTGAGAAAGCACAAATTGATCAACATTACAGGTGAGTAGAAGCAGCAGGTCATGGGATGGGAGTTTAAGAGTAAAACGGAATTGGAATTTTGTAACGGAAGTAATTCAATGAAATGTCACAAATTTAATTGATGCACACATAAAATTAACACGAAATTAATTTTACGACATTTACGCGCACACAAACCCAATTAGACAGACAAAAGACCAAAGACCAACGGTGAGCGGACAGGACTTAGAAGGGAAGCGGCCAAGGGTTCTAGGCTTATAGGTTTATGTCTAGTATTGGCTTATTTTTAATGTTATGTACAATATGATACAATCAATTTGCAGGAACTTTGTCGTGGCCAATGGTTTTATGAGCTCTATTATGGGACAAACAAGTTATGCGGCGGGAACGGCTGCTCCGACAACGGCTGTTGGTTACTTTGGCTCGCCAGCAGCACTGCCGCCTTTGCTGCAATCGTCGGCAATGCCACTAGCTAAGAATGGCACTATCATAAATAATGTTCGCCATGGAAATGTTAATTATGGTGACATTGAAGACCATCGCCATCAACAACAACATCACGAAATGCACACCGACGAGCAGCAGCAGCAACAGCAGCGACGTCGTCGTTTTTTACCACCGCCAACGCTTATTAATTCATGTTAGCGGTAAAAATGATTTGTCATCTTGGATGGAGCTTTAATTTTTATTATCTATTAAGCGTAACTTTACTTTAAGCTTATACAATTTAATGTAGAAAATCATAAAATAAACTAATATTAAATCATATTCTAACCGCTTTAATTAGTACATAACATAATATTCTAGCACTTTTAGCCGGAATCAACCAACATGTGCAGCACTAATTGCAGCATTTTCCATGACAACTGTGTAGCTGCGCGCTCACATTGCAATTTAAACCATTTTACTTACCAGAAGTAATGGCATTTGACGTTTTTTGTAGTTAATTCATCTGCAATTTTTTTTGTATAGTCTCAAAACGAGTATGTTAATATTTTATTTTGACTAGAGACACATATTAGTTTGCGCAACATAAAAAAGCCAGGGCTACTATACACAACAGTGTGAATACTAAGGGTAGCAAACCTAATAGAAAATTATCGATAGTTGAGTAATCGACAATTGTTAACCATCTCTAACTTTTTCTTCGCGTGCGTGTCTGACAAGCTGCGTTTTTTTTGCATATTATTTTGTTAATTTAATAAAAAGTCGAGCCAAATATGGCAAAAATGGCACAATCAATTAAAATTGAAGAGTCTGGGGAAGAGCCTGCTTCCGAAATTTTTGAAATACGAGATGAAGATGTAAGTTTAACAGACACTTGCTATCAACTTGTGAAAAATGTACCCGCATACTGAAATGTGTGTGACTGTATATATATATATATATATATATATATATATATATATATATATATATATATATATATATACCTAAACACATGTACATATTATATATACATATTATAATCTATATTTGAATGCATATGGATGTGTGTGTGTGAATTTTAATTACAGGATATAAATGAATTGGAACATTTACGCAAGCTTTTTATTGGAGGTCTTGCGCCCTACACAACTGAGGAGGGTCTTAAGGTGTTTTACTCACAGTGGGGCAAAGTTGTCGATGTGGTTGTTATGCGAGATGCGGCTACCAAACGATCTCGTGGTTTTGGTTTTATTACCTATACAAAGTCGGCTATGGTAGATACTGCGCAAGAGAATCGTCCCCATATTATCGATGGCAAGTGAGTATATGACAACAAATTTCTGGTTTACATAACTTTTATAGACTGTGTCATTAATCGAATACAATTTCTCTCTACCGCGCTTACTCTCTGTCACGCACACTGTGTATCTTCGTTTGTGACTGAAGAACTGTCGAAGCAAAACGTGCATTGCCCCGCCCCGAACGTGAAACACGCGAAACAAATATTTCAGTTAAAAAGTTATTTGTAGGTGGATTAAAGGATAATCACGATGAGGAATGTTTACGTGAATATTTTATGCAGTTTGGTAATGTCGTTTCCGTTAAATTGTTAACAGACAAAACGACCGGAAAACGTAGGGGATTCGCATTCATTGAGTTTGATGACTATGATGCTGTTGATAAGGCAATTCGTAAGTGAAACAAGTTAAGAAGTATAATAACTTGATAAAAATATGACAATCTTTCACTTTGGCTTTTATTTGTTCTTATCTATATTGTCAACAAGATATCAAGTTATTCGACTTTATTAGGTTTACCAAAAACATTTGATAGCAACAATAATTCTCATTTAACAGTTAAGCGACAGCATTCCATAAAATATGTTCTTGTTGATGTTAAGAAATCTATTTATAATCTGGAAAAGAAGGATAGAATGCCAATGAATGGTACACCACTTAATGGCAACAAGATGATGCCACAACAGATGCAGCCAACAGCCAAGGGACCAATGCCACCATCTGGCTACCGCCCACCAGGTCCACCGCCACAACAAATGCCGCCGTATCAACATCAACAGGCACCGCCGCAAATGTCAGCACCGCCACCAAACTACAACTATTGGGGTCCACCGCCACCAATGCAATCCTATTATCAACAGCCACCACCGCCTCAAATGAATGCATGGAACGGATATCCGCCACCGCAGAATGGATGGAGCGGCCAACCACCACCACCGCCTGGTGCACCACAATGGCATACAGCAAATCAATGGGGTGGTCCACCAGCTGTACAGCCGCCGCAAGCAGGTGGCCCAGCAAATCATCATCGTAATGGTCCACCGCCAGCAGCAGTAGGTAATTGGAATATGCCCTCAGTAGCTGCACCTCCAGTGCCCGGTGCCATGCCACAAGGACCACCGCCACATCAGACGGCTCCCGCACAGCAAGCAGTACCGCCGAACTTTGGCAGCGGTTATCAGCAGAATTATGGGGGCGGACCAGCTAAGCACAGTAACATGAATGGGAATCGTATGAATCCATACACTACTGCACCACCAGGCAATTATCGTAAGTACAAAAAAGTGAAATAAATTGTTCGTTTTATTAAGGTTTCTATTCTCTAAAGACAATGCACAGCCGCCAGCACCTGGCTATGCTCCTTATAATACTGCAGCACCGCCACCAAGTGGTGGTCCCTCATCTGGACCAGTACCGAAAGGTGTTTCTAATGGTTCAGTGGCCACTGGAGCAAGTGCAAATAGTAAATATCGCCGTTAAGCGCGGGTAAGTAAAACAATACTAGTTTTTACATCGGGCAAATGTGAAACTTGTCATCTGTCAATTGTCTTCGCCATTTCGTATCATTGCAAAAGTTTAAGGTACCAAATATCTAATGTTTTTTGTTCTATTATTAAGTATATGTCTCACAAGAAATAAAAATAATACTAATCTTTATAATTCTCTTTAATTTAGATGCCTTTATTGTGTGTGCCTTAAGTGCAACACGAAAGTTCAGAATACAAAAATACAAATTACAAAATACAGATCAAGTTACTGAAGAAAAGAAATAATAACAAAATAGGCTTGTTATAAGCTAGGACAAATTAAAGCAAAACTCGCTTAGTAACTTAAAACACAGGATATATATAGTAATAACAACTGCATTGTTTTACATCTATCTTTATCTCTCTATCTATACACATTTATATATATGTATATATATATATATATATATATATATATATATATATATATATATATATATATATATATATATATATATATATATATATATATATATATATATATATATATATATATATGTATATATGTATGTCTGACTGAGTATAAGACAACTAACTACTATATATATATATATATTATATATATACTATATACATATACATATATATATATATTAATCATTTTTTGTTCATTATAAATTTTTTTTGTTTTTGTTATTATAAATGTAAGATCTATAATGTTATTTAATGAATTGAGAGATGACATGAACCCATCTATGTATGTTTAAATTCAAACATCAATTATAAGACAAATGAAGAAAAAGATAAAAAAAAAGAAAAAAATAAAAGAAAAGGATTAACTAAAATAGTCTTAAGATCTTGTTAAAATAATAATTTACAACTGGAAGTTGTAGATATCAAATTATTTTCATTTCATTTATTAAAAAAAAAGTTAACTTGCCATTCTCTTTATTTTCGAAACATTATTTTTGCATTATTTTGAATATTGTAAACATAAAAATTTATAATTGACTATATATACATATATAAGTTTCCCAACTATAGCTCTCTCTCGTTCACTATCTCTCTATCTATATTAAACTCTCCGTATAAATATAATAAAATAAATTATTATAATTATGTAAAATAATATATTATTATATTAAGTATCTGTGCTTAGCTCGCCAACTTTAGCTTTTAGATCATACAAAATATTTTTGTAAAAATTAAAAACAAATTGAATTGAATGTCCAAAAAGCAGCTTTA
The DNA here is from genome assembly GCA_037044475.1 of Zaprionus obscuricornis. Taxonomy (NCBI): domain Eukaryota; kingdom Metazoa; phylum Arthropoda; class Insecta; order Diptera; family Drosophilidae; genus Zaprionus; species Zaprionus obscuricornis. Next base: position 1,214 of record JBAMBR010004190.1, on the reverse strand, counting down.
GCCTCAGCTTATCGGATTAGTTTAGACAAAGAAAATTGAACAAAAATCATTTTTAGCTGTCGTACACAAAATACCAAAAAAAAATAAATAAATAAATAAATAAAATAAAAACAAAAAAGAAAATACGTCCAGTAAAAGTATATATAAAAATTCAAATGGAAAAGTTGGTGAGCCAAAGCTCGGATGCGCAAAAAAAAAAAATAATATTAATAATAATAATAAAGATTTCTGATAATATATATTATATATATAAATAGCGATATGTTCTAACTGCGAGTTGATATCAAAATTATTGTCAATTTTTTTGTAAGCATATATAATAATATAAAAATATATACGCATGTATATATTTTTATATTATTATATATGCTTACAAAAAAATTGACAATAATTTTGATATCAACTCGCAGTTAGAACATATCGCTATTTATATATATAATATATATTATCAGAAATCTTTATTATTATTATTAATATTATTTTTTGCGCATCCGAGCTTTGGCTCACCAACTTTTCCATTTGATTTTTTATATATACTTTTACTGGACGTATTTTCTTTTTTGTTTTTATTTTATTTATTTATTTATTTTTTTTTTTTGGTATTTTGTGTACGACAGCTAAAAATGATGTTTGTTCAATTTTCTTTGTCTAAACTAATCCGATAAGCTGAGGCTAAAGCTGCTTTTTGGACATTCAATTCAATTTGTTTTTAATTTTTACAAAAATATTTTGTATGATCTAAAAGCTAAAGTTGGCGAGCTAAGCACAGATACTTAATATAATAATATATTATTTTACATAATTATAATAATTTATTTTATTATATTTATACGGAGAGTTTAATATAGATAGAGAGATAGTGAACGAGAGAGAGCTATAGTTGGGAAACTTATATATGTATATATAGTCAATTATAAATTTTTATGTTTACAATATTCAAAATAATGCAAAAATAATGTTTCGAAAATAAAGAGAATGGCAAGTTAACTTTTTTTTTAATAAATGAAATGAAAATAATTTGATATCTACAACTTCCAGTTGTAAATTATTATTTTAACAAGATCTTAAGACTATTTTAGTTAATCCTTTTCTTTTATTTTTTTCTTTTTTTTTATCTTTTTCTTCATTTGTCTTATAATTGATGTTTGAATTTAAACATACATAGATGGGTTCATGTCATCTCTCAATTCATTAAATAACATTATAGATCTTAC
>JBAMBR010004185.1:0-38824 GCA_037044475.1 Zaprionus obscuricornis | reverse complement strand
GTACTGTACCTGCTTTAAATTTTCCGTTTATGCCTTTTGAGAGACTGTAAAATGTTTAAATAAAATTTAAATTTATTGCTTTGTCCAGCATCGATTGATGTCTGCACACAAAAGCACAAAGACTACTACATATAAACAGCAGCTGATGGTTAATGCTTATCGCTATTGCTTATAGCCAGCTACCACTTACTAGACATACATACATACATACTCATGCATACTGTCGGCATTTTGGATGAGCCCAAGGCGTAGTTTGCCTCCAACTACAAAAAAACATTTGCAATTCAGCTAACGGAAATTCATGTGAATGCATTTGAGTTTGAGTTTGAGTTTGAGTTTGAGTTTAAGTTTAACTAACTATTTAATATCCTTGAATTACGGCCAATTCATTCAGGAATTTTCACAAATGATACGATATTATATAAAATCATTCAATGTCTTCAACACATTGATAGCTGACGAGTCTCTCTCTCTCTCTCTCTCTCTCTCTCTCTCTCTTAACACTTTTTCTACAACGTACACAAAACCTATTAGCCGAATTTATAAAAACTTTTTTTTTCATTTTTAACTACAACAATTTGTGTAAATTGCATAAAAAGTTGTTGTTACTAAATTGCATTCGAATATTTATTAATCAAGAGTATCAAGCATAGCTTTTACTACTAAATTCTACTACTAAATAATTTAGTTGATGAACAGTATTGTTAATAGAACTAGTTTCACAACACCTGCTGCTGCTACTGTTACTATTTTTTTTTCCTATTAAAACTGCTACAATGTAGCTCTGGCCATTGACTAATATTACTACTATCGCGACTAAATTTTCAATAACAAAATTTCTTTAGCATATTTTTAACTATTGTCATTACTATTTTACTGATATTAGCATTTTCACTATAATTACTACTACTACTACAGATATTACTGCTACTGTTTCTTCTAATTCTACTAATGCAACTAGTGTAAGCTCATATAATACTATTTTTACTGCTCCTAGTGTTATTACTGATATTACAATTTCTCCAAACTTTTATTTTTACTAAGCTTTTTCCTATTTTGAAGATTACTCTTTTTCTCCTCATTGAACAAATTTGTTTTTAACTCAGTTTAAGACTCTCTATCTATCTACTATTTCTGCTACTATTTCTACTACTACTTCCTTATGTACTATATCTAGTACTATTTCTAATATTAGTTTTACTATTATTTCTTACTACTAATTATACTACTATTTCTACAATATTTGTACAACATTTCTACAGCTATTGCCACTCGAATTTCCACTATGTACTACTTCTAGTACAATTTCTACTACGATTTCAACTACTATTTCTTCAAGTTTATACTACTAGTATGTCTAGTAATAGTTCTACTACTATTTCTAGCAGCATATACTAGAAGATTTCAACCAGTATTTCTACTACTACTATGAACTAGTAGTTCTAATAATAAATCTACTTCTACTTCTATTCCTATTAATATTTTTACTAATATTTTTACAACTATTTTTAATAGTATTTCTATCACTATTTCTACTACTATTTCTACAACTATTTTTACTACTATTTCTACAATTATTTCTACTACTATTTCTACTACTATTTCTACTACTATTTCTACTACTATTTCTACTACTATTTCTACTACTATTTCTCACATTTCTACTAATTCTACTACTATTTCTACTGAACTATTTCTACTACTACTTCTACTACTATTTCTACTAGCTATTTCTACTACTATTTCTACTACTAATTCTACTACTATTTCTACTACTATTTCTACTAATATTTCTACTACTATTTTTACTACTATTTCTACTACTATTTCTACTACTATTTCTACTACTATTTCTACTACTATTTCTACTACTATTTCTACTACTATTTCTACTACTATTTCTACTACTAATTTCTACTACTAATTCTACTACTATTTCTACTACTAATTTCTACTACTATTTCTACTACTATTTCTACTACTAATTCTACTACTAATTCTACTACTATTTCTACTACTATTTCTACTACTAATTCTACTACTAATTCTATTACTATTTCTACTACTATTTCTACTACTATTTCTACTGCTATTTCTACTGCTATTTCTGCTACTAATTCTACTACTATTTCTTCAACTATTTCTACTACTAATTTCTACTAACTATTTCTACTACTATTTCTACTGCTATCTCTACTACAATTTCTACTACAATTTCTACTACTAATTCTACTACTATTCCTACTACTATTTCTACTACTATTTCTTCAACTATTTCTACAAATATTTCCACTACTATTTCTACTACAATTTCTATAACAATTTCTACTACTATTTCCACTACTATTTCTATTATTCTTTCAACTACTCATCCTATTACAATTTTTTTACTCTTCCTTCTACTTTTTGCTATTATTCTTGGTAAAATATCAGAAATAGGCCATCAAGAAACCTTAATAAGTAGCTTGCAACTATATTGAGAGTGTAGAGCAAGCAAGAATACCATAAAAAAAAAAAAAAGAATTTCCAGTTTCCAAAACCAATGCAAATAATCCCTATCGCGATTAGCTGTAATCTAAATCTGAGTCTTTTTTTTTTCGTTGCTTTTTTTTGGGCAATGGAAAATGTTAAGCATCGAAATCTCAGTACGGTATGATGTGCCATATTTGTTGTAGTTATTGTTTGTGTCTGTGTTGCAGCTAATGCCGCGTGGCATGCCAGCTAAATGTGGGCATTAAATGCAAAATGAGAGTAACCACAAATGGCAACAACAAAAGCAACAACAACAACAACAACAATTTTCCACTTGACTTGAGCGTTGTTGCAAGTGGGCAGCGGACATCCAAAGCATTTAGCAGGAGAGTTACCCCTCATACAGCTGAATAGTAAAGCTTCGCCTCTGTTTGTCGGCTAGTCACTGCCCACATTTTTTTTTTTGTTTTTGTTTTGCCTAAAAGGAGCCACAGCCTCCAATTCAAATGTAAAGTCAAAGCCTGGTAAAGCTAAACTCAATGTTGAACCTGAACTCGAACCTGTTGCCTACCGAAATGTAAATCTTGATGGTAATTTTAATAGAAAAAAAAACTCCGTTGTTTTGGCCCTGGCACAGGTACAACTGCAAAACATAGAAATGAAGGAAGCAGAGGAAAAGGCAAGAGTAAGTGGCATGGGGCAGAGTACTAACATACAAAAGGCGCTGGGCGTACAAAACGTTAGCTAACTAAGCGCTGGCACGGGATAACACTCTACAGCAATAACAAAAACAACAACAATAAGAACAACAACAATAAGAAAAACAATATCCACACCCATGCGAGAAGGCAACACCTAATGTTTATTGTGCTATATAAATGGCAGCATTTGCAGTTACCCAATGGCCGTTCTTGCCGTTGTTGCAAAAGCCTGATGAACGCATTCCTTGGCCAAAGTGGCTGCTATTGCTGCTGCTGCTGCTGTTGCTGTTGCTGTTGCTTCTCAGGTACATTGGCCCAATCCTCTATCTGCTTACATTGCGCTGCGCTGGGCCTGCCGCTGTGCTCAACTGTTGTTGTTGCTGTAGCTGAAGCTCTATGCTGTGAGCTGAGTGGACAAACCAGATATTGATAACGGCTCTTCGATGCTGTTACTTTGGCCAGCTAGCATTGCTTAGGCTCAGTTTAGCTTGTTGTGTGAGAAGTGCGGAAGAAGAAGCGTTGCATTGAGGCCGACCGAGGACAGTGCCTATCATGCAACATTTGTTGCTTTTTGCCTCACACACACTGACACACACAGAGAGTGAGTGCAACTGCAACACTTTTTGCTTGATTCTGTTTGTTTTCGTATGGCATTAAACTGCGGCGCACAGGTGCTGGCAAAAAAAAAAACGTAGATGAAAATGTGAAAAACGTAAAAGAAGCAGAAGAAAAACTGTCTTCAGGCTTCAGGTGCAAACACTGCTGCACTGTTGCACTCATAGAGCTAAAACTAAACTTGGCTGCATTTTATTTTTGCAATTATTTTGTAGCGCACTTTATTTTTGTTAGCCAAAAGGAATTACTTTGACCATGGTTCTACTACTCGATTCTACTCGGCAGTTTTATCAGCTCACTGGCCATCTTCGACTGCAGCGCAATGGCCATGGCTAAAAATTCTAATTTTATAACGCAGCTGCGCGCCAAACAACAGGAACAACGACTCCCTGTTTCATTGTCCCCTACTGTTCCCTACTGTTCTTCATAGCAAATCGCTGTCCCCATTCAGCAGAGAACAGTTCTTTGCTTCTTCAAAGAAGCATTTTCATTGCAGGCCTATGTTCGACCTGACTGTCGCGCTGTTGGTGGCGCTGTTGGTGTTCATTACGCAAGAGGTTAATGCACCATACACACTATTACACACATGACACACACACACACAGAGACATACATGACATATGCACAGCTCACACTTGCTGTTTGCCCGCACTTGCCCTGCAGTCATTGCATTAAATCAAGACGAACTTGTTCGCTAATTGGTCTAAGCGTGAGGAAATGAAGTATGTGGCATGAAGTACGAGTATGTGCCACTTAGGAAGAACAAAAGTCACACAGCAAGGCGACAACAACTTTGCCACAGGATGCAAAATTCATATTTTAAATAGAGAGAGAGAGAGTGTGTGAGAGAGAAATATCGAATATTTAATCTACATTGAATTATGTTCAAAAGGATAACAACTGTAATACAACTGTAGCTGCAGTCGTTAAAATAAAGCGATAACAAGTCTAACTCACAGACTGTTCTTTATAGTATAGAATATTGTATATATAGCAGATCTATATGCTATATATATAGCCTAAAAGCATGCAATGAAATCAAGCTCATTTCTTACAATAATCTCTTCATTAACACGTTTTAGCTTGCAGATTAAATTCTTAAAAAATTTTAAATATTAAACAATAGAAAATATAAAGAAACTTGATATCAAAATAAAATGCATAAATTAATTATAGATTTTATTTATTTATTTTTTTTTTTTTGTTTAAAATTTGCAACTTTATCATAATCAGGTTTTGCAGCAATACACTAACTCTTTGTCTATTCAACGCTTGTAATGTCAAAAACTTTTGTCACTGTATATAAAATAAAAAAGTTAAAGTTCATGCTTCATTTTCTTTAATATAAATTTAAAAAAAAAAACTTGTTTTATTTATTTTTTTATTTCGTTTTTTTTTATTATTATTAGCTTTTACATTAATAACTTAATTTATGATCAAGTTCTTGCGACAAGACATGCGATTTGATTATATTAGTTGAATCTATATCTACCTAATGGATTATGTAAGCTCACTGCCAAAAACATGTTTTAGCCAAAAAAAAAAAAAAAGTTGAAAGAAAAAAAAAAATCACAGAAACCAACATCGAAAATATATATATGCAAAAATCTAAACACTACGAAATAGCAAAGGTCGCAAATAACAAAAAGAAGAAGAGAATAAGCAACAATAACAAAAACAACAACAAAAGACATTTTAGCTATGATAACGAATACATTTTTCAAGGCTGTTCTCATGCATCGCGGCCCAAACCCGAGCAAAGCGAACAGCGAAACAAAATTCATTAACTAACCAAAAAACACAAAAACAAAAAACACATAAAAGAAATCTAAGCTTAACTCACCAAATAGCAATAATTAAAATGAACAACAACAACAACAAACACAACAACATACAAAAATCGATGACTGCAACAAGCATTGAAACAAAATTTATGACATACTACATACTTACTCAAAGATTTTCAACTAGAAAATACCCTGTAATTTGTAGAAAAAAAACAGGAAAAATAAATTTCGTTAAATATTATTATTTATTTCATAATTATTATTATTTATTATTATTTTTATTATTCATAATTATTATTACCTTAATAAAATTACATTTGTATCATAAAAAAAAAAATTTTTTGTAATTTTTTAATTGTGTTTTGTTTTATCAAAAATTTTGCAAAATATTAAAAAAAAAAATTTGAAAATTATTTTAATAAAAATTTTTATTTACTAAAAAAATAAACAAGCTAAGCTGAGTTTCAATTAAAATTAAATTCAATTTAATAATAATATTTCTCAGCTCTTCAAAAAGTTTCTATAAATTTTCTAAGTAAAGGGTATAAAATAAAATACAAAAAAAAAACGTTGAAAAAACGCAGCCAAAATAAAAACTTCCGCATTTGCCAAAAAAAAAAAAAAAAAAAATTGTTTGTTGTTGTCACTTTAGACGTTTTGCATTTATTTTTGTTGTTGTCATTTTTTGTTGTTCTTGTTGCTGTTGTTAGTAGTCTATGGGCTTTTGCTATAAATTACGAGACGACCTGTCGTGGCCAAGGGTGTCACGGGAGGTGATGTCTGTTGGGGGCTTCGGTTGAGGGCAATGCGCATAATTTTGGCAAAGTTAACGAAGGTCTGCATCGGATAGCGTCGGGGCCCCACTAGACCAGTTTTTAAATTACATGCAAAGCATTCGAAATGCACGCTAAAACATTTATTTTATTTTGCTACCGTATCGCGTTAATGTTGTTCTTGTTGTTGCTCTTGCTCTTGCTGTTGCTGCTGTCTCTGTTGCTATTGCTGTTGCTGTTGTAGATTTCGGCGACGTGTCTTCCTGCGTTTATGTTGTATTGTCTCTGTGTATATATGTGTCTCTGTATGCATGTGTATATCTATGTATGACAGCGCTTTGTGTGTGTGTATCAAATGTTAAACAAAATGCAAACAGCGCACCAAAAACAAAAGCATACAAAAACAACTACAAAAATCGCAACTTTTTTTTTTTTTGCAAACTAAAATTTGTTTTCAAGGGCAAATTCGCGAATTTATAGTATATATACATATAGATATATATATATATATATAGTATTTATGTGCTGTATATATATGTACATACTTTTTTTTTTGCTATTGCCTTTGTCAACATTGCACTGTGCTGTCATCATCTTTATCTTGGCTTTCGAATGCCCTTTTCTAGTAGGCAAATTGTAACATAAAACTTAAATAAAATATATACTTAAAAAAATAATAAAATATTGATAAAAAGTATTTAAATATATTTCAAATATTTAAAATACATAAAAAAAAATAAAAAAAATGTATATACAAAAAAATACAGACATAAAATATAAAATTAACAAACATAAAAAATATATTTTAAAAATATTTGAAATTTAGTTTAAAAATATTTAAAATTTAATTAAAAAAATTGAAAAAAAAATAAAAAAAAAATATTTTTAAAATTTGTTACAAAAATATTTTTAAAATTTTGTAAAAAAAAATATTTTTTAAATTTAAAAAAAAAAGTTGTTTAAAATTTTTAAAAAAAATATTTTTAAAACAAATAAAAAAAATTTTAAAATTAATAAAAAAAAATATTTTTAAACTTTGTAACAAAAATATTTTTAAAATTTTAAAAAAAAAAAATTTTAAATTTAAAAAAAATATTTTTAAAATTTGTAAAAAAAATATTTTCAAATTTAAAAAAAAAAGTTTTTTAAAATTTTTGAAAAACAAATATTTTTAAAACAAATAAAAAAAATTTTAAAATTTAGAAAAATTATTTTTAAAATTAATAAAAAAATTATTTTTAAAATTTAAAAAAAAAAATATATTAAATATTTTTAAAAATATATTTAAAATATTTGAATATTTAATGTAATTATAGTTAAAATCTGCAAAATTTATAAACAATTTCTTAAAGAGTATTTGATAGTCATAGAGACATTTTTTATTTTTTTTAGAGTTCCGGTTATATTTTTTATTATGATACTATAAAATTTTAGTAGCTTTACTTTACAGTAAAATTTATTAGTTATTATATAAGAATAAAGTGTATTGTTTTAGTCGTCTATTTCAAAGATTTCTTGTGCATTTTTATTTTATTTTATTTTATTTTATTTTTTTTTTTGTTCATTTGCTTTTTGGCAATTTCTGGTTGATTTTAATAAATTGCGAGGCGCCAAACCCAGGCGCGCTTTGTGTTCCAAGTAAAACTGAACTGAGGCGCTTTAGATTTATGCGCGCTGGCAATTAAATTCATTAAACGAAATTTATGAGCAGATCGACAAATGCCTTTTTTGTGGGTGACATAATTGAAATGTGGATCTAAAAGAACTTTTATAAATATAATATATATATACATAGATATATAGATATATAGATATATAGATATATACTCTATATATGTACATTTTGCAATTTAATGAAAAAATTTTTAGTTGCTCGCTTGTCTTAATTAATAGTTCAATAGCCTAAAGTCCAAAATGAATTGTAAGTGTTTTTTTTTTTTTGTTTTTTTTGCAAAATATAAAAGTATACAATAATTTTTATATGGAATTTGAAATTGGGCTAAGTAAATTACTGCTAAATTTGGCTAAACTATGATAAACAAAATGTATAAACAAGAGAGAAATTAAAACAATGTATAACTCTCTGTAAGACATATCTATAATAACATAGAGACCGCACACACAGTACAGTACTGCGCACAGTATGTACACACACATAGTTATTGTAGTGGAACCAAGACACAGAAACAGCATGTAATATTTTTATTATAATCAAAATTGTGGCGATAAAAACCATATTGTTTTGTATATTACGCCTGATCCCCAAGCAAGGCAAGGTGTGCATATGGCGCTCTAGTTTTTTTTTTGTGTTATAGGTTTTCTCACCTCCATCCCCCCCTCGCCAAGGCATTTTGCAAGATAGATCTATGTATGCTAAATATATATATATATAATATATATATCGTATACTTAGCATTAAAGTAACATACATAAATTTTGCTGTATGGAACGTAAAATATATATATATTTTTTTTTTTTTTTGTTCTCTTCGTTCATTCGGGGAGGTCTACATTGAAATTTAGGGCAAAGCTAGCTGCGTTTATTTGTAAAACAGGTTGTTATTGTTATTGTTGTTGTTGTTCTTGTTGTTACTGCTGCTGCTGAATAAAAGAAAACACATGTGTGCAAACTTTTACCAAAAATTCTTAAAAAAAAAAATAAAAAAAAATAAGAAAACAAAAAGAAAAGAATAGAAACATATAAAAAAGTCAAACTGAACATATTATTCAAGAGCTAGCTCGTTACGTATACGCAGCGTGTGCCGCTTGATACTATTGTTCTGGCCAATTGCTGCTGCTGTTGCTACTAACACTCGCTGCGTATATTTGTATGTGTGTGTGTTTGTACATGACAATAAACAAAACGGTTTTAACGTTAGCTTATAAAGAGATTAAATATTTGCGCCCACGGATTTTATCTGCAATTGTAACGTAAACACACAAAAAAAAAACCAAAAATTCACTTTCATTTCTCTTTAAATACACACACTCACACACACACACACATATATATCTGCACTAACAACATTTAATGATTGATAGCTGAGATAAGATATCATCAAATCGTTTGCATTATTTATTGCTTTGTCACTCGGACAGTTCGGATGATAACAAAAACGTTTGCTTTACTTTTTTTTTTTCTTTTGTTTGTTTATTTATATATATTTTTTTTTTAGTTAGTTAATGAATGCATAAGTGAATACACTCATCGCAATAATTTAAATTGAACGCTCTTCTTTTACCCATTTAATTATATCATTAATTTAATAGAATTATAAAAACTTTGCATTATTATTTTCATTTTTTTTTTTTTTTTGTTTTTTGTTCAATGTTTAAATTGTTTAAGTGTTTTTCAAGAATTACTCGACTCTTTGATACCCTGTTATCAGCCCTAAAAAATATTTATCTCATTTACATAATCTGACAAAAGTTTAAACAATTTTTATAAAAAATTTGAATATGAAAATATAATTCTATCTGCAAAATTACTTAAATATTATTTGAAAATCATTTAAATTTTTTTTGTTTTTTTTTAATTACTTTAAAATGTTTTTAAAATTATTTAACAATTATTTAAAAATTATTTAAATTTTTTTTTAAAAACTTTTTAAAAATTATTTAAAAATGATTCAAAAATTTTAAAAATAAATTTATAAATTATTTAAAAATTTTTTAAAAATTATTTAAATATTACTAAAAAAAAGATTTAAAAATTATTAATTTTTTTTTTAAATTATTTTAATATTATTTTACAAAATGATGATTAAAAGAATAATATTTGAAAAGATTTATTTTTTGATAAAGTATATTTTTAAAATATTATGATTTAAAAATATTTTAAAAATAAATTAAAAGTATTTTAAAAATTATTTACAAATATTTTAAAAATTATTTGAAAAAAAAATAAATATTTTTTTTAAAATTTAACTAAAAATTATTTAAAATTTTATTAAATTTAAATTTATTTGAAAATTATTTAAAAGTTTTGTGCAACTTTCTTTGATTTTTTTAAATTTCCGAGTATTCTTCAATATAAATACATTTACATTGTTGCAATCAGTGTAAACCAAAGGGTCATTGAATCAATTGTAAATGCTTTGAAGTGAATGCGAAAACAACAAAAAATAGTAAAAATATTTGCCATCTAAAGACTCAACGAGCCAAAGTCAGAGTCACAGTCAGAGCCAATGTCAAATTGAACAGAAAAAGCATTTTCTTTGCTTTCTTTGGTCGCAATGTTTGTATTTTTTTATCCATTGTGTGTGTTACAGCATTTTGTTGTTGTTGTCGTTGTCGTTGCGATTGTCTTTTAGCCTGGTTAGTCGTAATGCGGCCGGTGTATTTGTGCCTGGTACACTTCAACCATGGGCTGACTGACTGGCTGACTGGTTGACTATACACAACAAATGCAAACAGGCAAAGTTTGTTTTTGTCATTCGTTCGCTTATTCGCTCGCTTATACACTCGCTTTATTCAATTCATTCACTCGCTCACCCGCTTGCTTGTTCGCTTTTTGCTCTGTCCATTTTTCTTTCCGTCTGTTTCGTTTTGTTCGTTTCGTTCGTTTATTCGGTTTCGCAGTTGGCCAAAAAGCAAACGTAGCGCCAAGCAGAAGCCAAGCAAAACGTTGCCAATGATTACGACAAACGCTGAAACGACCTTGCCAATTACTGGTGGCACACACAGCTGCAGACTAACACTCACACACACACACACACACACACACACATACATACTATGAAAACTACACACACACCAAGTGCCCCCCTCCAAACGAAGTAAACTATTCAACATTTTGACGTTTCACCGCACACTGTTTGCGTATGCGTGGCGAATGTTCAGCGTGATGAGTATCTTAAAGTTTGCCCAAAGGGCAGAAAAGCAAACTAGGGTACAAAAAAATGGGAGAAGCTATGATATTTAGCAATGTTAAAGGTTAAAGTTATTGAACGATTTTTATTTATTTATTTATTTTCACTCTTTTGTACAACTCTTTGTAAATAAACTAAGAGCAAAGACAATGAAACTCTTAACTAATCAAATAATTTAAAAATTATATTAAAAAATAAATAAATATAAATAATAATAAAAATGTATAAAAAATAAATAAATAAAAAAAATAAATAAAAATATAAAAACAATAAAATATATATAAATATAAATAAAAAAAAATATATATAAAAATAATATAAAAATATAAAAAAAAACATTTAAAAAATATATAAAAAATTATAAAATTATAAAATAAATTTAAAAAATGTATAAAAAAAAAATATAAAAATATAAAAAAAAATTTTAAAAATATATAAAAAAAAATGAAAAAAAAAATATATAAAAAAATTATAAAAATATAAAATAAATTTAAAAAATATATAAAAAAAAAATTATGAAAATATAAACTAAATTTAAAAAATACATAAATAAATTATAAAAATATAAAAGAAAATTGTTGGAAAAAAATATAAAAAAATATATTAAAAAAAAAATTAAAATAATACAAAATTACAAAAAAAAATTTAAAAAAAATTAAAAATTAAAAATTTATAAAAAAATTTAAAAATATATAAACAAATATAAAAATTAAAAAAAAATAAAAAATAAATAAAAATAATAATATGTAGGCACAATATATTTGTATCTATCTTTATAACTATAAATGCTGCTATCTTTAAACTTTTAACTAATCAAATCAAATATAAAAATAAAAATATAAATATACAAATATACAAAAAAAATAAAAAAATATATTTTTAAAACAATAAAAAAACTATAAAAAAAATATAAAAAAAAATATATAAAAATATATATACACAATATATTTGTATCTATGAATGTATCTATCTATCTATAAATGCTGCCATCTATTATACTAGATATTTACGTTATAAAAAGCGTATCGCACAATAAAAGCAGCAACAACAATAACAGCAAAAAAAAAAAAAAAAAAGAAAAAAGCTTGCAAATAATTAGCGCAAATTTGACGCTAGGCGTCGAGTGCGTGCGATCGCTTTAGCTCAGTGTGTCTGTGCGTATCTATGAGATACACAGCTGTGTATCTTTTGGCGTTCAAATTGCTTTTACATGAAACAGTTTTGAGTGTGAGAATGAGTGTCTAACAGAACGAAACAGATAGAACAGAAAGAGCGATAGAGAGAGAGAGAGACAGAGAGAGAGAGTTAGAGAATTGAGTGAACGCTACAATAGAATATACATATGTATAAGAGAGAAAGAGTAAGAGCAGCAGAAAAAGAGAGTGCTGGCAGAGAGCGAGGGGTAACGAGCGACAGTGAGAGAGATTGCAAAAAGACAGCTTAGGCGCGCAAAAAAAATTTTTTCGCACAAAAGCATCGTCAGATAGTTTGAAAAGAACGAATGCGAATGCGTGTGTGTGTGTGTGTGTGTGTGCCTTTTGGTGTGCCATCTTTTGTGTGTGTGTGTGATTTTTTTTATTTTATTTTTCTTTGCAAAGCTTACGCATGGCCCCTGTTCCCCTTTGTTTGTGTTTGCCTTTGCAATTTTTTGTGTTTTTGTGCTTGTATTTGTATTTGTATTTGTAGCTGGGCCAGTAGCCGAAGCAGCAATAGCGGCAGCGGCAGCGACAGCACTTTGAAAGCCACTTAAGTGTGTTGCGCACATGTGCCGCAAGAACTGAGCATCAAACAGACACAGACACACACAGAGATACAAGCGCACATGGCTGAACTAAGAAACCGGCAAGTCAAGAAAGCAAAACGATCTGGCTGAAAGGCACGAAGTGAAGCTCGAACACTCGGACTTCTATGCTTCGGACTTAGTCTTAATCTAAGCCTATTCTAATGCATGCATGTGGCAAAAGCAAAGCCCTGGAGAGTTGCAATGAGATACACATACATAGCCATAGACAGAGAGTGCTAGAGAGAGAGATAGAGAGAGAGAGAAAGAATGCGAGAGTAACTGCAGCAAAAAATTCAGCATTTGCCACATGCGGCGCAGTTGGTTTACTCTCAGCTGCAACTGCTGCGACTGCGACGTTTGCTGCTAAAGTTGTAGCTATTGTTGTTCTTGTTGTTGTTGTTTTTGTTATTACTGCTGCTGTTGCTGCCTGCCTGAACGTGTTCTTTTTAGACTTTTAGCATTATTTGCAGCATTTGCAACGAACACTCGCTAAAAACAACTGCAACCGCAACGTTGTGGCACGCGTTTCTATCGCAACAAGAAAAAAAACAAAAAAAAAAAAATACAAAAAAAATAAAATAAAATAAATAAATAAATAATAATAGAAAAAAAACTGAGAAAAACAAAAAAACATAGAAAAAAAAAACACAATAAAGAAAATGAACTTAGTCTTAGACTAAAACCGAAAAGTATTTACAACAAGTGCAAAGTGTCTTGTGCTATGTGAAGTATTTGCTTAATCTTAAACTTAATCCTCAGACAATAACAGAAATTTAGTGCAATAAAACAAAAACAAAAAAAAAAAATAAAAATAAATAAATATTGAATATGACTGAACGCTAAAATTCGCAAGATAAAAACAAAAAAAATAAAAAATAATAAAAATAAAATAAAATAAATTCAACGTATCCTTATCAAGAGTTTGCAACATGTGGCTTGCAGCCAATTGAACTTTTTACGATCTTACGATCGTCAAATGAGATCAGCAATAAACTCAAACACATAAAAAAAAATAGAAAATTATACTCATATATGTAGAAGAGTTTCTTCTTCTGATAAAGTCGAAAAAAAAAAATAATAAAATAAAAAAATAAATTTTGCGCAGCATAGTAAAGAAATTTTAAAATTTCATGATAAGGTTTTATATTTGTTTTTATATATATATTTTTTTTTTTTAATTATAATTAATTTTATTTATTTCAAAAAAAATTTCTTTGCATTTTACTGGAATTGATTTATATATAAAAAAAAATAAATAAATATATATTTATTTTTACATATTTCCATAAAGTTAGAAAACTTTGCATAATCATAATTTTTTTTTTTGCCAGATTTAATGGCACAAGTTCATCATAATGTAATAATATATATTATATATTCATATTATGTATTCGATTACAAACAAAATAAAGCTCATATGAAAATGCAAATGCAAATTGAAAATGTGCACAATAAATGAAGCAACTATTGCATCAAGAAAAAATCAAAGCAAATGCAAAAATAATAAATGCAAATTGCAAGCAAAAAAATATAGAAAAAAAAAATGAAAAAAAATTGAGAATTTGAGAATTTGAATTTTTATAAAAATCAATAATAACAAAAGGTGCGCAAACAAATGCCAGAAGACAGACAAAGATATCAAACAGCTGATGATCAATATAAAGAAGTTGTAGTTGTAGTTGTAGTAGTAGCAGCAGTAAAAAAGACAAAGACAAAGAGAAGTAGAAGTTGAAGTTGAAGCAAAAGCAGTTGAACTTGATCGTCATCATCAGGTTTACATATCTGTCAATCCCTTTAAATGTCTAACATGTGAGTCGCACATTTTGGCAAAAACAGGCAACGGCCATCGTTTGCTTGATTCTCTTCTTTATCATCATCATTTTATTTTTTATATATATTTTTTTCTGCGCTTAATTTCGCAGAACAATTCCATGGAATTAAAATGATATGAAAAAAAAAGAAGACAACAAAGACAGAGACTCAAACTTTTGGGGATGATGTTGTGTTGCTTATGTGTCTGTGTCTATGTGTCTGTGTGTGTGAAACGGAACAGAAAGAAGTATAAAGACAAACAACAACAACGCGAATATAAAAGCCAAAGATCGGGTACTAGGTTAGCAGGCAACAAAAACAATGCCTGAAAAAATAAGAGAGACAACACATAAAGCAAAAGGAATAAAAAAAACAAAAAAAAAATTGCGACTGGCCAAAAAAAAAAAAAAAAAAATTGAAAGAACTGAGCAAAGAAATTCACAAATTGTTCGTTTGAAAGCGAAAACCAATGTCAGATGCAAAAGCATATAAGATACAGATACAGCTATAGCTACAGATACAGATACAGCTATAGTTACAAATACAGATACAGCTATAGCTACAGCTACAACAACAGCTACAGCTATTATAGTTATATACATAAACAATAGCAACAACAAACTGCTAAAAAAAAAAGATCGCTGCTGTAAAATTTGCCTTCAAGGGTGAGACAATAACAGCGACAAAACAGCGACGCTAACAGCGCTGCGCAAAACTGTCTACTGTGAACTGCGACAGCGACAGCGACGTCAACAGCAAAACGTTGCGTTCGTCGTTCAATATGCCCTTGATCGTTGTTGACGTCTGCTCTGCCGATGTCGACGTCAACGTCAACGTCAATGCTTTGTAAGCTTCGTTGTCTTTTCTATTGCTGTCCCTTTTTATAGCTCCTCAGCTGTCAGCAGCAGCAGCAGCAGCAGCAGCGGCCCATAGCCGAATTTTTTTTCTTCTTTTTTTTTTGGCAAAACAAGCAGCATAAAGACTGTTTTTTTTTCCTGCCGCCTTTTAGTTACTATTCGCATTATATTTGTCTGTCTTTTCTTTTGCTTTTGTGCCTTTTTTTTTTTTTTTGGGTAAATTATATTATTTATTTTCTGTTTACTTGAGAATTTGCAAGGGTCTGTCGCATGGTCAGTCGCACAAGGCGGCATTTTTTTTTTTTACAGGCAAATAAATGTTTAGTTTTTTGTAACAACAAATTCAAGCAAAACTAATTTAATTTAAGCCGCCGCTCTCTATCTCTATCTCACTCTTAACATTTACTCTTCTTAGTGTTATGCTTTTTGTTTTCTTTGCAAAAAAAAAAAAAAATAAAAATTATAAAGAATTGTGTAATAATTTTGCCAAAATGCCAACAACTACAATAACAACAACAGTAACAACAACAACAACAACAGCAGCAGCAATAACAACTGAAACAACAAATATTTCGCGTGTTCTTCGCAGCTCATAAAAAAAAAAAAGAAAAAAAAATTAAAATTTTGTTAGTTTTTTACTGCCGCACACGCGTAGGAAGTCGCACGTAGGCAGACAAAACGTTAGTATGCGCGTGTGTAATACATAGATACATAGATACAATAATAAAAAATAAAATAAAATAATAGAATAATTGATTGGTGCTACAACAAATTGATGTTTAACTTGGACACGATAGTTACAACTGCAGCAAAACCAAATAAAAATACCAACAAAAACAACAACAACAACAACATAAACAACAAACATAACATTACAACAACTAAAACATAAAACATAAACTTAAAATAATTATTGTGCTGCGCTGCTCTCTGCATGTATCACAAATGTTTTAATAGCCATCACACACATTCAACATTTTGCGGCAATGACAAGGTTGGTTTTTTTTTATTTATTTATTTTTATTTATTTATTTATTTATCCTTAAGTACAGTTGCATCACTTATGCTATTACTATATAATTTATCGATTGATATTAAGTTTTTATTTTTCTTATATATTTTTTGACATAATTTTTTAACATTTTTTTTACAACTTGAATAATTTATAAAAATTATATTTATTATTTCCAAGAATTTATTTTTTTTTTTTTTAAATTTATAAAATGCAAGAAAATAAATTTATCATAGAAAAAATTAAATGTTGACCTATAGGTGATATTATTTATTATATTATAAAAAATTTAAGAGCAGACTAAGATTTAGTTGAAATTGACGATCAAAGAGAATGACAGACAGACGGAAAGACTGACGGAGAGACAGAATGACAGACAGACGAGCAGACAGATGGAACGGCAGGCAGACAGACAGACATGTGAAGCGACAGACAGGCAGGCAGACAGACAGATGGACGAACAGACAGACAGACAGACAGACAGACAGACAGACAGATGGGCAGACAGACAGGAGAAATAGTCGGACATACAAACGTACAGACAGAAGGACAATTAGACGGACAGATACACGGACAGACATATGGACAAACAGACTAGCGTACAGACAGACAGACAGACAGACAGATGGAGAGACAGACGGGCAGACTGACAGGAGAAATAGACGGATATACAGACGGATAGACATATGGACAAACAGACTGGCGGACTGACAGTCAGATAGACGGAGAGACAGACAGACAGATGGAGAGACAGACACACAGACAGACAGACGGGCAGACTGACAGGAGAAATAGACGGATATACAGACGGACAGACAGAAGGACAATTAGACGGACAGAAACTCGGACAGAAACACGGACAGACATATGTATGGACAAACAGACGGAAAGGCAGACAGACTGTCAGATGGACAGAAGGACCGGCACAGACGGACAGACAAACGAAAAGACAGATGGACAGACAGGCCGACGAACAGACAGACAGACAGCCTGGCAAACGGGCAGACACACGGACAGACGGATAGACAGACAGATGGACGGACAGACGGAGACACTGACGAACAGACAGACAAGCAAAGAGACAGACAGACAGACAGACAGACACACAAATGCAATGATAGCTGGAGAGATTGATGATCGGCCACAACATTTTCGACACCGCAACTGATGCTGATCAAGAATATAAAAATACTTATATTAATCATATTATTTGCCACGCCCACTTCCAAACACTACAAACTGCTGCCCATAATAAACATACTCTCTCAAATAATCAAATAAATAAAAAATTAAATAAAATCACAAGCTCAGTAAATCTCAATAAATCCCATAGGAAAATAAATCGTTTTTATGACTTATCAAAATAATTTATAAATATATATTTATGCAGACGAATTGTGCACAATATTTCATTAAGTGGAAAATATCTTAAGACTCAGCTTAATAGTTATAATTTTTAAAAATTGCTAAATCAAAAATTATATATAATATTTTTTTTTTTATTTGACATTTTTTTTATTTCAACTGCAGTCGAATTTCAATAATTTATAATAGCAGGGGTATCAAATTTTTTATTATAATTATTTAAAAAATATTTCAACAAGTGAAAAATATCTGAAAACTATTTAAAATTGCTTGATCACAATATAGAAATAATAATTTGACAAATTTCAAAAAGAGTTGAGTCCCGAAAATTGCATCGGGCATCACAATTTTTTGTTTGCAAATTATTGGGTATCAAATTTTTTATTATAATTATTTAAAAAATATTTTAAAAAGTGAAAAATATCTAAAAACTAATTAAAATTGCTAGATCAAAATATAGAAATAATAATTTGACAAATTTCAAATAGAGTTGAGTCCCAAAAATGGCTTCGGGCATCACATTTTTTTTTACAAATTATTGGGGATCACATTTTTTATTATTATTATTATTACTTAGAAAATATTTCAATAAGTGAAAAATATCTGAAAACTAGTTAAAATTACTAGATCAAAATATAGAAATAATTTGACAAATTAAAAATACTGTTGAGTCCCGAAAATGGCATCGGGCATCTCAAATTTCTTACAAATTATTGGGTATCACATTTTTTATTATAATTATTACTTAAAAAATATTTCAATAAGTGAAAAATATCTGAAAAATAGTTAAAATTACTAGATCAAAATATAGAAATAATAATTTAACAAATTTCAAATAGAGTTGAGTCCCGAAAATGGCATCGGGCATCACATTTTTTTGTTTACAAATTATTGGGTATCAAATTTTTTATTATTATTATTACTTAGAAAATATTTAAAAAAGTGAAAAATATCTGAAGATTACTTAAAATTGCTAGATCAAAATATAGAAATAATAATTTGACAAATTTCAAATAGAGTTGAGTCCCGAAAATGGCATCGGGCATCACATTTTTTTTTTACAAATTATGGCAGAAACTTTAAATTATTTTCGTAATATTTAACAAATTTTTTTTCATAGGCTCTGAAATTTTTACGAAATATTTAGAATTTTCAATTAGCTTCGAATTATCACGAGTCGATTTTATTATCTAATAAAATCAATAAAAAAAAAAATTGAAAAATAAAATTTTTGATTAATATTTAATGCTTATTTGTAAGCATTGAAAATGTTAAAAAAAAATATTTTTTATATTATTATTCAAAGGAAATGTTAAAAATGAAATTTCATTAATTTGAAAGCATTTTTTACAGCTTTTGCAATATTGTTTGAAAATATTTCAAATTATAATTGCCAAATTTTCTTTTTTTTGTGCACCCGCATTTGGTGTTGCGCTGTGTGGCAGCATGTGTGATTATACAAATGTATTTGATGTATAGTTAAAATGATTTAAATCCCACAGTTACTTCTTTTAAAGTCATTAAAATTGTGCATATACATATATAGAGAGAGAGAGAGATATATATATATACAAGTCTCTTCTGCCCGCGTACATATGGTCAAAACAAAATTTGTTTGTTGCCAAATCAATTCCAATTTAGTCAACAACTTGTCAAGGACAAGCAAAAGCTCCAAGCACTATGTGGGGTTTGTTAGTAATAGGAGCAGCAGCAGCAGCAGCCAGCCAGCTCATGCTCATGTTCAGGCTTGTCTTTTGCTGCGGCGACGTCATCAATTTAAAATAGATGAAAATACGCAATGCATGCTAATTGAATGATTTCGATATTGTTGCACCTACAACATCAGCAACAACAACAACAACAAAAACAGCAACTATTTCTATTAGTTAGCTAATTTTGGTTTATCTGGTTACAGCTACAGATATTTTGACAGCTATCATGTGCGCAGGCGTGCAACTTGCTTGCTTTGCTTTGTTTTGTTGTGGGTGGCAGCAGCAGCAACAGCAACAGCAGCAACATTATTTAATCAATGCAAATGCACATTTTTGGTCAATTGTTAAAAAAAAAAAAAAATGTAATTTATAGCATTTAAATATGCGCAGCACTGTTTTGGCTCTGATTAAAACAAATGCGAGAATATATAAAAAAAATAGCTAAAAAAAATTAGCAAGAAAAGCAGCAAAAAATGGCAAATGATGTCATCCTGCAGCTGCTGCTGCTGCTGCTGCTGTTGTTGTTGCGTATCTGTGACAGACATGCAGGGTCAGGTTAAAGTTGAATCATTTGTTTATTTTGCAACACGATTTTTCTTTTAGCACTCAGAGAGAGACATTGAGCACATATAGAAATTAGATATGGCAATGCAATTGCTAATTAATTGAAAGCCATTTTATCTCAAAAGTCTGACTGGCAACAATCAATTTTTCACAGACAAAAAAACAACAACAACAAACAGCATAGACTTTAAATATTGCTTACTTGCAACAATTGGCAACAATAACGGCCAATATAAGCATGGCAATCATCAGTGGCAGCTTCTACTATAACTGCTGTTTTTTTTTTGTTAGCATTTCAAACACGCCCCAAAAAATCAACAAGAACAAAAAAAAAAAAAAAAAACAAACAACAAAATGAAACAAAAACGGGCACAGGCTCGCCACAGACAAAAGTCCTACAACAACAGCAGCAACAACAGCAGCAGCAGCAGCAACAACAGCAGTAGCAACAGCAACAATAACAGCAACAACAGCAACAGCAGCCAGACAACAACAGCTTCAGTTTTCTTATTATTGTTGTTGCTGCTGTTGTTTTTTTTTTGCGAGATTCTTTTGGCCTTTTTTTTTTTGTTTTGTTTGCAGTTTTCAGTTTCGTTTTGTGTTTAGCCATTGCCTGTTGGCACTGTTAGCCTTTATTGCTGTTGTTGTTGCTGCTGTTGTTGTTGCTGTTATTTCTATTGTTGTTGCTTACAACAAATAAACTGCTTTTAACCTTGAGCTGTGCGCATTTAGTTTGTAAGTCACGTCTAAGTCGCCATCGTTTGCCGCCGTCGCCGCCGTCGCCGCCGCTGCTGTCGCTATCGCTGCTCAAAAGGTTTGACAGTCAACAATGATGATGGCAACGCCAGCAGCGACAGCGACAGCGACGTAGACAGCGACGCATGCGCTCTTTCAGCTTTTGTGTGTCTTTTTTTTTTGGACATGCGCTGGCGGCGTCTACAACTTCGTTTCAGCTTTTTTTGTTGTTGTTGTTGTTTGCTGTTTTCGCTCTCCTTCTCTCTCTCTCTCTCTCTCTCACTCTCTATCTTCTTCTTGTTTTTTTTTGCAAATTTTTGGCGTGCTTTGTTTTTACCCTTTTTGCCTTCTTGTTCTTATTGTCAAGTGTGTGTGTGCGTCTATGTGTTGTTGTTGTTGCTATTAAGTTTTTTTTTTTGGAACTTGTAAAGTTGCTACGTAGCCGCTTGACCAATTTGAGTTTTGAAGTTTTTGCACGCCACTAAAAAAGGTTAAAACATGTTTTTGAACTAGGTTTTCCAGTCGTTTCTAATGGTCTGCTACATTTTTTACTGGGACTGGACTCGACGTAGCAGCTTTGAGGTGTGAGCTACTGCTGCTACTGCTACTATTGCTATTGCCATATGACCGCCTCAGGTATAGGTTATGTAATGCCAGCAGCATGTTAAGTAATTCTCTCTCAAAAACAGAAAAATAGAAAAAAAAAATCCCAACTTTACTCAAATATCTAGTTGAAAAGTTCAGTCAAATGTAAAATAAATAAAAATAAAAAGATCATTGCCTGATATCAGGGTTAACATGATTTTTATCGAACTGCATCTAGAAATCAATTGCAAAGCGTATGACACTTTTTAAGGTTAGGATTGTAAATATTCTAATATTATTACGCCCGGTTAAAACTATGTAAAAAAAAAACAACAAAACAACAAGCAAAAAAAAGTTACAGAATTCATGCAACATTGCTTAGAATTTGCTTTAATTTTTGCTATTAAGTTGTTTCTCGATTTTCTATATTTTTATTTTGCATAATAAAAATCATTTTATTTTTCTTTTTATTTTTAGTAATTATTTTATTATTAACTTTACAACATCAAAATATAAATTAAATTAATTTAATGAAATTTTATTTGTAAATTTTAAACTATTTATTATATTATTTTTATATACATATATTTCTTTAAAAAAAAATCATTTAAATTTTTATATAAAATTATTTCTATTTTTATTTTATAGTCAAAATATCTTTAACTATAAATTATAGTAAATTACTGAAATTTTTTTTTTGGCATTTTTTAAAATTTATTTGGCATTTTTCTATATATTTATTATATTATTTTTATA
The DNA here is from genome assembly GCA_037044475.1 of Zaprionus obscuricornis. Taxonomy (NCBI): domain Eukaryota; kingdom Metazoa; phylum Arthropoda; class Insecta; order Diptera; family Drosophilidae; genus Zaprionus; species Zaprionus obscuricornis. The sequence goes on along the minus strand of JBAMBR010004185.1, from coordinate 16,425 downwards.
TTTATTTTCTATCATAAAATCATTTCTATTTTTTTTTTTTTGTAAATTTGAAAATATTGAAAAATATTTTTACTGAGGAAATATTATTAAATAAATAAAAAAAAAATTATTTACCATTTTTTTTTTTTGCTTTAAAATTAATTTTTTATGTCTTCGCAAGAAATTTTTCAATATATTTATTATATTATTTTTATTTTTTTTTTCTATTATAAAATAAGTTATATATTTTTTTAAATATTTGAAAATATTGAAAAATATTTTTACTGAGGAAATATATTAAATTTATATTTAAAATTCTTTTTATTTTATAGTCAAAATATCTTTAACATTAAATTAAATTGCTAAAATTTTATTTGGCATTTTTCTAAATATTTCTTATATTATTTTTATATTTATTTTCTATCATAAAATCACTTATATTTTTTTTTGTAAATTTAAAAATATTGAGGAAATATCATTAAATAAATAAAAAAAAAATTATTTACCATTTTTTTTTTTTTTTTTTTGCTTTAAAATTAATTTTTAATGTCTTCGCTAGAAATTTTTCAATATATTTATTATATTATTTTTTTTTCTATTATAAAATAAATTATATATTTTTTTAAATATTGAAAAATATTTTTACTAAGGAAATATCATTAAATAAATAAAAAAAAAATTATTTACCATTTTTTTCTATAAAATTAATTTCCAATGTCTTCGCAAGAAATTTTTCAATACATTTATTATATTATTTTTAATTTTTTTTCCAATTCTAAAATAAGTCTAATATTTTTTTAAATATTTGAAAATATTGAAAAATATTTTTACTAAGGAAATATCATTAAATAAATAAAAACAAAATTATTTACCATTTTTTTCTATAAAATTAATTCTCTATATTTTAGCAAAAAATCATTGAAATATTTCTTTGTAAAATATTTTTAAAAAATCTTTAGCATTTTTCCCTGATAAAGTTTTATAGTTATTTGTCATTCTGAAAAGACAAACAAATTTCTTTAATTATAGTTTTGCGACTATTGAAATTTTTATCTTTAATTATAAATCAACTTGAAGTGAAGTGTGTGTTTTGTCCATCCTGAGAAGTTATTATCTGCACAGATAAGACAGGCACATAGAAATGTAACTGCATACTTCAGAAGATAATAAATAGCTTAAAAAAATAAAATTAATAATAATTTTGCATATTTATTTTCTTAGTTTCGCTTATCAAATATTGCATATATTTAATTTTTGAATTTATTTAATTTTCAATTTTTAATTTTTATATGCTTACATTTCACTTAACTAAACACGCGCGCGCCGCTTCCCATTTGTTTAATCCACATCATTAATCGCTTTACACACACACAGAGAGAGAGAGAGAAAGAGAGACACGCAATAAACGCAAAGCTGCTAAAAACTTATTAACACACAAACTGATAGCAAATACATGCAGAGAGAGAGAGAGAGCAGGAGTGTAAATGTGACAGTGTGTAAGAGAACGTTAAGTAGAAAAGGGCAGCAAAGTATAAAGAGTGTACTCAGCAGATCAATGATGAGAGAGAGTGAGAGCGAGTGAGAGAGTGTGAGTGTGAGTGTATGTGCAAGTGTATTGGTTTTGTTAGCTTTTGCTAAAAATTTAACAAATACACATCAATAAAAAAAAATTAAAGAGCACAACAAAAAAAAAAAAAAAATGAAATAAAAAAGAATATAACAAAAATAACAACAAAAATATACAAACGGCAAATAAAACAATTTAGCAAAAAAAAAAAGCAGCAAAAAAAAAAATAACAAGAAATTAATATAAACATTTTTATGTAGTTGTTAGTGGCACACACACACACACACACACATACAGCTGCAGAATTTAGCTATTTCGGGTTTTATTTTTTTTTCAAAGTGTATTCAGTTACACACACGCATAAGCACACATACTAACGCACAGTCAGCCTTTTGTGTACATGTGTGTGAACTTTAAATTAGACGAAACACGACAGCAGCAGCTACAGCTACAGCAACAGCTACAGCAGCAACAGCAGCCCATGCGAACAGACCCTAATAAATTTCGCATACTTTGCGAATTTATGCTGAGAGACAATAACAACAACAACAAGAGCAGCAGCAGCAAGCAAGCAACGACAGTTGTTCGCCGCTGCTGAGCGGCAGCCAAGCCCAAAGCAGCGTCGTCGCGTCGCTAAGCGTCGCGTCGTGTTGTCTAATGACGTCGCCGTAAGCGTTGACGTTGACGTTAACGTTAACGTTGACTGCATTTGGCAGGGCGCTGGCGTCGCTGCTCAACGCTCATCGGTTGCTCATTTGGCGTTTTATTTTTTTTTTTTTATTTCAGTTTCAGTTTTTTTTTTTTTTTTTGTGATCTTCTTTTGCTTCGCTTAGGCGATTCAAGGACAAGTGGCCTGCTTTGCTTTTATTGCTCTGCTTTTGCTTTTGCCTGGAACTTGGCCTGACTTGGAATGAATCTTTGTGTTATACTTCTTCTTCTTCTTCTTCTTCTTCTTCATCATCATCAGACACACACACACTTGTCTTTTTGCTATAGTGCAAAAATAAATGAACATGATGTAATCTTAAATAATTTCACATGTTCCGAACACCTTTTGGCATTTTCTTATCATAAAATTGCAAGAAATTTTAATACTGATTACTTAGTTGCTTTAACTATGAATGAATGACGGCACATTAGTTAGTCATCGTTACCAAAAAACTTATACAACAACAGCAAAAATATAAAAAACAAACTATAAAAAATATCGTAATGGTAAAATGAGAAATCAAAAAAAAAAATAAGAAATGAAAAACAAAATTTTGATTTCTTTCTCCTTTACATATTACATTTATTTCTTGCTTTACTCTCTTTTTACTGACTGTCTTCTTCTTCTTCTTCGTCTTCTTATTGTTGTTGTATCTTTCTTTTTTTTGTTGCTTACTTTTTTTATTCACTCTTTTTATTTTTTTTCTGTGTGCTTAATTTTTGCATGCACGTTTCGGCGCTGACCTTGAAATTTTTTCTTTTGCTTTTTACGTTTTTGTTTGCTGCTGTTGTTGCTGCTGTTGTTGTTGCTGCTTTATTGTTGCTGCTGCTGCTGCTGCTGCTACGTTACTGTTGTTTATTTTTTTTGTCGCTTTTTTTTTTTTTGTTTATTTTAATTTTATATACATATAGCATATATATATATATATATATATTTTATATTACGTTACTTCGACTGCCGAAAAGCTGAAGAGGAAGCAATATTCGCATAGCAGCAGCAACAACAACAAAAAGCAACAGGCTGGCGATTATAATACTCAAAAATACATAATTATTGTCATATACGACTAGTAGATACTCTTGTTGCATATAAGTCTTATACGACTAGCAGTTACTCTTAACAGCAAAATATCAGCATTTAATTCAGGCTTCACACTACAGTTCTAACTATTTCTTCAAGTACTTCACAATATTTGCAGTGTATTCACATAGTCGTCTATGCTCAAATGTCTTAATGTTCTTAATGCTCAAGTCTTATAATTATTTATTATACATATGCATTTTAATTTAGTTTTGCCTTTTTGTATTTTAATGAGAATTTCTAAAAATTCGCATTCACATTCAGATTCAGATTCAGATTTGCTTTTGCTTTTGCTTTTGCGCTTAACCGCTTGCCATGTGGCATTTAATCTATTGTATTAAATTGGCCTGGTAATTATTTTAATTTACTTCAAATTGTCATATTTTTGATGCTTTAAATCAGCTTTTATTTTAGATGATTTGTGTTGTCTTTTAATACAAGTGTTGAAAACCCTTTCCTTTGTCTTACTTTTGGGGCTACACAATTTCACAGTATGAATTAAAATAAAAGTAAATATTTTTTTTTTTGTATTTTTTAGTATCTAAATTTATTTTATTTGTAATTTTTAAATAATTTTACAAATAATATAAAATTTTTTATATTTTATTTATATTTATTTTTGTATATTTTCTTTGAATTTTTATTTTTATATATTTTTTATATATTTTATATAATTTTATTTTTTTATATAATTTATTTATATTAATTTTTATATAATTTATTTATATTTATTTTTATATAATTTATTTATATTAATTTTTAAATAATTTATTTATATTTATTTTTATATAATTTATTTATATTTATTTTACTACTTATTTTTATATAATTTATTTATATTTATTTTTATATATTTTATTTAATTTTATTTTTTTATTTATTTTATTTAATTTTATTTTTTTATTTATTTTATTTAATTTTATTTTTTTATATAATTTATTTATATTTATTTTTATATAATTTATTTATATTAATTTTTAAATAATTTATTTATATTTATTTTTATATATATTATTTATATTTATTTTTATATAATTTATTTATATTAATTTTTAAATAATTTATTTATATTTATTTTTATATTTATTATTTATATTTATTTTTATATATTTTTTATATAATTTATTTATATTTATTTGTAAATATTTTATTTATTTTTATATTTATTATTTATATTTATTTGATTGATTTTTATATATTATATTTAATATTATTTTTTTATATAATTTATTTATATAAATTATATATATTTATATTTATTTGTAAGTATTTTATTATTATATTTTTTTTTTTATATTTGCAATATTTTATTTTATTAAGAAATCATTTTTAATTAGTTTTTCATAATAAATAAAAAACAATTAATTCATACGCTCACGTATATTCATTGTATTAAAATATATTAATTTTATTTTATTTTTATTATTATTATTTTTTTTTGCTTTTGAAATTTTGTTTTTGTTTATAATTTTTAATGTATTTAACGTTGCCTTTTGCAGCTCATTAAAAATTGTCGCCAAGTTTTTGCACCTGTCGCATCGGCTGCCACCTTCAAAATTCTTACTGACAATGCGGCCAACAAACGCACACACACACAGACAGACACAGAGACACACAGACAGACACACAAAGAGGCACAGACACGCAAACTAAATTGAAATTGAAAGTGTCGTTGTGTGTTGTTTTTGGGTTTGCTTTTGTAAAATTTGAAGACAAATTTTCGTTTAATTTAGTTTTTAATATTTTCGCTTGCAGAACATTTAGACATAGATATAACTATATATATATATATATATATATATATATACACATCTATATATATTTATATCCAATTTGTGCTTTTGTATTACTTGTTCACATTTTGTACACGCATTATTTTTATTTATTTTTTTGTGGTTATTAATTTGACCCAATTTCGCTGACAGTTGAAAAGTCGGCAAATATTGTGAATGGCCAACACTTTTGGGCTATCTTTAACAAAACATGATGAGGCATAGCCTTTGCTCTGCCAAAGGTGTTTATACTCTGTAATATATGTAGATGACACTATGGGGTATATACACGTAAAACATACCCATAGGTTTTGCTATGCAATTGAATTTATAATAAATCTTCGCTGGGCCGAAGATTTTATACTCTTGCAGTCGTAGAAGAAAATTTTTCATACAAAAACTCAATTTTCGGACGATTGTTTCTATGGCAGCTATATGATATAGTGGTACGATATTGACCAAATTTATATGAGATATATATATGAGATATATATTAGCACTAAGCTCAAATCCTGTCAGTTTAAGCCAGATAGCTCAATAAACAAAAAAGTTTTTCATACAAAAACTTCATTTTCGACCGTTCGTTCCTATGACAGCTATATGATATAGTGGTACAATAAGGACCAAAATTTGATGAGTCATATATATTGGCACTAAACTAAAATTCTGTCAGTTTCAGCCAGATATCTTAAAAAACAAAAAAGTTTTTCTTACAAGAACTTCATTTTCGACCCATCATTCCTATGACAGCTATATGATATGGTAATCCTATATCGACCAAATTAACATGAAACGTGTAAGTCATCACTAGTCCCAAATTCTGTAAGTTTCAGTCGGATAGCTTAGCAAACAAAGACAAATCCGCATTTTGGGTTAATCGTTCCTATGGCAGCTATATGATATAATGGTCCGATCCGGACACTTTCGACTTATATACAGCTTATAGGCATATGGGAGTATGTATACCAAGTTTCATTGAGATAGCTTTAAAACTGAGAAATGGACATGCGAACAAATATTTGTATACTTCTGTCGATGCTGATCAAGAATATATATATATATATACTTTGTCTGCAACACGCCTTCTAAGAGAAACGTTACAAAATGTTGTCTAAAATTAATATAATATCAATGCATTGTTATTTATAGAAAATGTCATAATATTTTCTACAGGGTATATGCAAGTCTATCAGCATAAATCTATAGCTAAGCAATTGAAAATGCATTTTGTGTAAAATATTTTTGTAATTGTGCAGCGTTTTCGTCAGTCAAGAGTCATTGCAAGGCATTGGGTAATTTGTCAAATTGAGTAGCAATACGCGAGCAGCTTCATTAACGCAACTGACAGTTTGCTGTGACAGTTTTTTTTTTTTTTTTTGCTTGTGACAGCACTTTCCGCATTATTAGCTGCAACATTTGCCGATGAAAGCGAGAAGACTAACAGCAACAACAACAAAAAACAATAACAAGAAGATGAAGTTGTAAAAATATGAAATGATGAAAGTGTTTGCTCAAATGAAATGCAGCTGTTAATTTTACCAATTATGCCAAATGTCAATTGTAAAAGTTGCATTTGTTTTCAATTGCAACAATTTTCAACTAATAAATTATTATAATTAACAAAAAAAAAAAAAATAAAAGCAAAGAGTAAAAATGAAATAATAATAATAATAATTCCAACACCTTTTGCGCTTGCATGTAATTAATTTCATACATTGCGCATACGTTATGTTGTCAAGCGAAATGTTGCATATATCAGATGAGTAAAAAAAAAAATGAAAATATTCTAGTACTTGTCTGCATCAATTACATATGAAATACATCAAGGCAGCCTAAAGACAAAAGACGCCACAAAATTAACTTGTCCCAAAAGAACGAAGACGACGACAACGACGACGACGACGACTAAGTGCCACAGCGACTCTCTGTATGTTTGTGTGTGCTAATGCTCGGCAACGGGCCAACCGATGTCTTCTGTCGCCTATGTCGACTATTTCATTTCATTTGACAGAACGAGTACAGAAAGCGAAGGCGTTTTGCCACACTGTCACTGTTTGTCTAGCGCCCAGAATGCCATCATACACACTGTACGCGTTGTCCTGCTGTAAAAAAAAAATGAGAAAGAGAGAAAAAAAAAATATTAAAAGAAGAATATTTCAAACTTTTTAGTGTAAATAATCATAGAAATGAACAACATGTTGGCCATTTAATTGAGTTCTTTACTCTCCCCCCACTGTCACTTCCCTCTCTCTCGCTCTCTTTGTCTTTCGCTGCCCTCGCTGTCTGCTTATGACTGGAGCCCACGCATGCATGCATGCAAAAAAAAAAAAAACAAAATGCTGCGTCTAATAAAAATGCACAAATTATGTCTTATTAAGTGTGAAGAGGCCGCTGCCTCAGCTACATTGCATTTGCCTACATTTGTCATAGTCATAGTTGCAAGCAACAGCAGCAGCAAACAAATAAATTTCAAAATATTATGAGAAAAAAAAAAGAAAGAAAGAGAAACAAATTATAATTTGTATAAATATATTTTTGGGCAGACTTGTCAGTTCGCATATACGATTCAATTTCAAAGTTTTAGAGTTCCAGGCGAACGAACGCATTCGCAACGCTCGTTAATTGCACCGGAAGTGCCGTCATCAACAAGCAAGCAAGCAAGCGCATGCAGAATCTACGACTTCTATATTATGATTATTATTATTTATATTTTTTTTTTCGACTTGTTGTTAATGCTTAAGCAATTAAATATTTGCTGTGTCTGTGCCTGTGTTGTGTGTGGTCAAGAAATCAAAATAATAATAAATAATAATAATAATCATAATAATGAAAATGAAAACGAAAATGAAAACAAAAACTTGAATTTTTGACATTTCGCATATAAATCTTAAGCGTGCTCATGAATCATATTTCTACTTAAATTTATATATATATATTTATGATATATATATATATATATATAGTGCCAAGACGTTGCAAACATTCCTTAACAAATTTTTGCCTAATCCTTGACGTTGTCAACTTAACGCTTGCTGCCTTTTGTGTTGTCTTCCAGACTGGGAGTGTACCGGCAGTAGTCTAAGTCTGGACACTTTTGCATCCAAATTAATTGAGTCACGCCAGACATGCCACACACACAGACACATATATATATATATGCATACTTACAAGTTTTCATTATTGTTGTTGCTCTGCTCCTGTGAATTTTGTATCCCTTGGAGTCATGAGTCACGAGTCATGTGTCGCGTAGCCAAAATTTGCTGCGCTTTGGTAAACCAATCTTACAAGCTGCCTGGCTGACTGCCTGTTAAATATTGTGCGTATGGTTTTGCAACTTGTGGCAAATTTGTGAGCTGCCAACGTATGCAAGTGGCAAAATATGCAGTGCTGGCAAATCAAAACAAGCGACATTTCAACACAACCGCAAAAATTTTCAACCAACAATTTCTTGCACTTTTACTGCGCTTTCTCTCTCTCTCTCTCACTTGGCAAGAACTTGGCAACAAATCGATGACAGTTCTTGACATTCTAGAAAAGTAGGCGTGGCATTACACTATACCACATAAACTTGCACAAATATTTACTATACATTTCTACAGCTTTTGTTTAGTTCTCGAAACTCAACGAAAGAAAGAAAAACAAAGATTTCCGCTGCAAGAAATAATTTGTATAGATTTCAAGAGAAAAATTTAAAAAGTTTAAGAAATAAATTTTATTTTATTTGTAATATTTTTTTAATTTTATAATATTAAAAATTTATATAAATTAAACTTAAAAAGTTTAAGAAATAAATTTTATTTTATTTTTAATTATTTTTATTAATTTTTGTAATATTAAAAATTTATATAAATTAAACTTAAAAAGTTTAAGAAATTAATTTTATTTTATTTTTAATTATTTTTTTAAATTTTTGTAATATTAAAAATTTATATAAATTTATTTTTTGTTATAAATATTGAAAAAAAAAAAAAATAAATAAAATGTTAAGATTTTTTTATGGCTTGACCTTTAACTGCCACAGCAGAAGACTTAAAAGAAAAAATATTTACAAGTTGTTGATGTTGTTGTAAATTTAATTAATGCGTCTGTAACAGCAACAACAACAACAACAACAACAAGAGCAACAACAACAACAAGAAATTAGCAAGCAAACAAATTTTTTTTTTTGTTTTTATTTTGGCTTTCTCAAGGCTAAATTCAAGCTCAAAGCAGACAGTGATAGAGAGAGAGAGACAGACAAATAGTGGAGCTGAGGCATAGAGCAACTGAGCGACTGAGCGACTGAGCAGACAAACAGACAAACAGACAGACAATCAAAGGCAAATTTCTTGTAAATTATAATACAAAACAAATTGAAAAACCAATTTCGCATGCGTTAAAGTGCGACCAGCAGCAGCAGCAGCAGCAGCTAAAAAAAAAAAAAATAACAATAGCAGCAACAATAACAACAGCAACAACAACAACTGTAAAATGGGCCTGCCAGCCTATTAAGTATTCAAATGCTTACAACGTGAATAGCGAATAACTTGAATTGCGGGCGGTATATAGCTGTGCGTGTGTGCGTGTGTGAGCAGATTGAGGGGCAAGTTGTATTGGGGGACTCATCGTTGAACGCCCTTTACCTTGCTGACACACATTTTATGCTAAATAGCCGCTAGCAAAAAATAAAAAAAAATAATATATAAAAAATAAAACGGACGGGATATGTTAACTTGCTATTGTTGTTGTTGTTTTCTCTATTATTATTGTTGTTATAGACATTTTTCTGTTGGTTTCATTTGTGCTGGTTATGTCAGTGGGTCTAGTGGATCTCTTGTCTCAGCGACCCACTAATTTGGCAATAAAGTAAACGGTGAATTTTTTATATATTTATTTTGTTTTTTTTTTCTTCGGTTTTTTAACCTTCAACAACAACATTTGAAGTACGCACATTTACATTTTAACCAACAAACAACAACAACTTATCAACTTGTTTTATTTTAGGCTGATCAAGAAATGAATATTATAAATAATTTTTACATTTATTTATTTATAAATGAAAATTGATGAGCTTGTAAATAAATGGAAATCAAGTTAACATTTTTTTTTTTTATTTTTATTTACATAAATTAATTGTAATATTTTGCTGAATGACAAACAAAAAAAATATAAATAAATAAAAATAAACCGTTTATTTTTATTGGGTTAACGTTCAAAAAAAAAATTGCTGAATTTCTTTGTAGCGCACAAAAAAAATTAATTAGAACAATTTAACAAAAAAAAAAGCAGAAAAAAATACAGAAAAAAAAAATACAAGAAAAATAAAAACAGGAAAACGATTTAAAGAATTGTAAATATATTTTGAATACTTTCTTCGCAGAGTATATTGATTTTATAAGAATAAAGAGATGACTAACTAAAGCAGCTTATTAACTATAGAATATACTAAAGTTCAAGTGTAGTATATATTAATATTAATTAATATATTTCTTGCCTTGCTTCAAGTTAGTTTAAAAAATTGTTAAAAAATTTTTTCACTTTTCTAAAATTTATTTAAAAATTCATTTAAAAATTTTCACTGCATAGAGTATTGCATAGTCTACGTTTTTTGTCATTGACTTTGTTGTTGCTGTTCCGCAAAATGTAAATAAAATTTATTTATTTTTTTTTTGTTATTTATTTGTGCCACGTTAAATTTCGCTTACAAGCGCCAGCCAGCAAACTTGGCCCAAAACATTAAAAAAATCATTTCTGCTGATTTGTTTAAATAAAACTCTGTTTTTTGTTATTTTTTTTATTTTTGATGATGCAGCTGTGCCGTCGCTGCCGCCTCAACGCAAAGTTTTTGGGCAGCTTTTCGGGCTTAGTTTACACACAATGTTCAATTTCGCTTGGCGCCAGCGTTCAAGAGAGCTGTGGTGGGGTGAGCCCCCCTTTATGAAGGTCTACAGAATACAAGCGCCAGCAACCACAGCAGAAAATTCAGCCCAAAATGCAATGCAAAAACTGACAAAAAAAAAAACAAAAAAACAAAAAAAAAAATAAATAAAAAAGCAAATGCGAAAAAAGAGAGAGAGGAAAAAAAGAAACACGAAATGCGAATTTAACTGATTCGAAAAACGATGCCACTTACAATGCTTTACAGCAATAACAATGCGCTTAAGTACTGTAATGTGCCGCTTAGTTGCCCATAAAAGGCCGAACAATTTTTTTTTCTTTTTTTCTTCTACTTCTACTTCTACTTCTTCTTCTTCTTCTTCTTCTTCAGCATTTTTCGGGCCAAAAGTTTTATGCATTTTGATGTCTGTGTTGCGTGTGTGTGTTATGTCTATATGAAATGTTACTACAGACAGCGCTAAGAGCAGTGAAAAAAAAATGTGCTAGTGCTAACTATGTACAGTTGTGTCTTAATATGATGAATTTCCTAAAGTTATATGCCAGATTTTAGTAATATTTGTTTTTTATATCCATGCAGTGGGTATTAATTTTGGATAGGAGTTTGTAACGATTCTTAGAAGGCGTGGCAGACCTAAAAAAAAAGTGTATATATTCTTAATCAGCGTCGAAAGGAGAATCCAAATTTGGGTATCCGACAGTCCGTCCATCCGTATGCCCCTCTTTTTGTACCCAAACTAGCCTCTCAGTTTGGAAGGTATTTCAATGAAACTTGGTAAACACACTCCCTACGCCCATAAGCTGTATATAAATCGGAACTGGCTGAATCGGACCGCTATATCTTATAGCTGCTATAGGAACGCTCGACCCAAAATGCTGATTTGTCTATGTTTGTTAAGCTATTCGCCTGAAACTTACAGGATTTGTGCTTAGGGACGACTTGCATGCCTCATATAAATTTGGTCAAAATCGGACCACTATATCTTATAGCTGTCATAGGAACAATTGGACGAAAATCATGTTTTTTCTGTGGTTGTTGAGCTATGCAGCTGAAACTTGCAGAATTTGGATTTGTCGATGACTTACATGCCTCATATAAATTTGGTCAAATTCGGACCACTATATCATATAGCTGTCATAGGTAGGATCCGCCAAAAATTAAGTTTTTGTATGAAAAATGTTTTTGTTTGTTAAGCTATCTGACTGAAACTTTAAGGAGTTACATTTAGTGACGACTTAGACGCCTCATATAAATTTGGTCAAAATCGGACCAGTATATCACATAGCTGTCATAGAAACAATCGCCGGAAAATTTAATTTTTATATGAAAAATGTTCTACTAATTCTGCAAGGTTATGATATTATCGTCCAGCCAAAGATATTTTTACTTTCTTGTTTTCTTTTCTACATTCTTGTTGCTTAACTTAAATGCAAACATGTTTAATCTTAAATCTTATCTTATGCTTATTGTACAGCAGCAGCGCACAACGAGACATTGTTACCTTTTACATGAATTTTCATTGACCTTGTAATTTGTTTTGTAGTGCTGCCAAAATTTAAGCAAATATTTTTTTTTTTTTTTGGTTTTGCAAATTGAACTTTGACGTGACTTAAATATGGAAATTTTTTTTGTTGTATGAATTTTTAAATACTGCTATTAAAAAATTTTGTTATATAATCTGTGTTCCCTTGATTTATATTTGCAATTCGATACAAAATCAGTTTTTATTTTTTTTCGGACTTTTTTTTTAACTCTTTATTTTTTTTTTGCATATTTAAATATTTGTAATTTGAACAATACGATTTGTATTTTTTTTTTATATATATATTTTACAGTTGTTGTTTTCATTTTGTTTGCCAAACAAGTTTGAATTTTGTTTTATTTTTTTTATTCGCTTTTTGCAGTTTTTGTGTATTTTTTTTATTTTGTTTTTTTTTTGTGGTTGTTTTTTTTGGATAGATTCTGCGCAAAAGGCCAGCAGAGCGTGCAGTTTAGTAGTGTCGAGCATCGAAATTCAAGTCTCGATGAGATGTATGTCTAAGCGTTGAGTCGACAACTTCCCGAACTACTCGTAGACTTTGTTGCCCCTTCTGCCACTGCTGCTGCTTTTGCTTTTGCTTCTAGGTTTTTTTTATTTATTTTTTTTTTTTTTGGTACCGGATTGCCATTTGGCAGTTTCTGCTGCGTTTTGGCCGCGTTGCATGCGCGTGTTGTTCTAATGCGAAATTAATTCAGTATTTTATTTTTTTCTTCATTTTTTTTTTTTCGTTCGTCTTTTATTAGTCTATGTATTTTCCTACTCGTTTTTGTAATTTTTTTGTTATCCGCTGTCGCTTGTCGGCAAATTAAAATCTTGTTGCAAAAAAAAAAAAAACACAACCCACAAAAATTCTATAGCTTATTTTACTACTTTTAGTTAGTTAGTAAGTTAGTCGCAGCTGCAGCTAACAGGTTTTAATTTTGTTTTTTTTGTTTTTGTTTTTTTGCTCATAGCTTAATATGGCATTTTATTGTTGTTGTTGTTGTTGTCATTTTGGGGTTTATATATGTCTTGTTATGCGCTCTCTGTGTGTCGTTAATGAACGAAGGTCAGTTTTATGCCGGTTCAGCGACGAAGCGATTCACACAGTTTCACACTGCAAAAATATCTATTAAATAATTTGTTGACCAACCAATTTTGACTTTGATTGCGAACTAGTTAAAAATAAAAAAAAAAAAATATATAACGATTTTTTTTTTCCTACTCAACTCTATGCGGGCAGATTTATTTAGCATTTTTTATGCATTCATTTATTTTTAAATAATTTTTTTTTTTATTTTTTTTTTAACAGTAAATAACTAAGAAAATAAAAAATTATTTATATAAATTTTTTTATATTGCTTGCAACATGTAACTGTATTTATACATAAAAGAAGAGAAGAGAAAAAAAAATGCAAAATATTTTTTCTAGGCAATACTTAAATCAAAACCAACGATCCAAGTCTGCCCCAACCTACCATTTTCTAAGATATATATATATATATACAGAGAGATATACAAGATATGAGATATGAGATATGGATGAATCAAGCTCAAAAGCTCAGCGCTCAGCGCACAGCGAACTGGCGCTGCCCATAGTCAGTGAACCGCCCCTTTCCGTTTGTTGCAACGCCTTCGTTGCCCGCCTTGCTGCTGATGCTGCTGCTGCTGCTGCTGCTGCGGCTCATGTGAAATGCAAACAGGCAATTAAATGGCGTTGCAAAAGGCGCAAAAGTTTTGCAAATGCAGTCACCGCAGTTGCAGTTGCAGTTGTTGCACTTGCCCAGGCCACACTGATCTTATGTATCTGCAACAAGCCAGCACATATATGTGTGTGTATGTATGCGTGTGTATGTGTGCGCATGCGTCCAGTTTTTACAGTTTTATTAACTGCATTTTTATCTAGCTGCAGTCAAACTGCACGAACTGGCTCTCAGAAAACTCGGCGCATTGAGCGGAAAAAAAAAGCAACATGTTGTTGCTGTTGTTGCTGTTGCTGCTGCTGCTGTGGCTGTTCGCATCGCACGAAATACCCTTTTGGCCAAGAATTTGCTGCTGTGGCTGCTGCAAGTAAAGGTACCACACGAATAGTAGAAGGAAGCTATGACTGCGGTGCAATGCAGCCGCCTTGTTGCCGCACTTGTTGCTGTTGCTGTTGCTGTTACTGTTGCTGTTGCCTGGCAAAATAAAAAAAAAAAAAAAACCAGTTGAGTGTCTAACTGTTCAGCATGCCACCAGCAGTTGGGGCAAGTGCAGTCTACAGTCCGTTGGATCTTTACTTATTACTTATAGCATTTATTTGGCCCACAAGACTGCAACTGCAACCAGGCAAACGAACACGACCGACTTGTAGAACAGACAACAACAAGAAAAATAGAAGAAAAAAACATGAATAAAAAAAAAAAAAAAAATAATAATAATAAAAAAATAAAATAATGATAACTGCTGAATCGTAAAAAATAAAAAATAAAAAAATACAGTCAAACATTTGCTTGTCTGCCCACGTTATGCTGCCCAGGAGTCAGGCAGCGGAAATTGTTTGTCCTACAAAAAAAAAAAAAAAAAATATATTTGAAAAAATAGAAAAAAAAACCAAAACCTATAAAAAAAAAACTAGCAGCAACAGCAGCAGCAACAGCAGCAGCTTGTATTATTTGTTCTCATTGGCGACTGGTTGTTGGATTTTGTTGTAATAGAGATAGCGCTGCCAGAGCGCTGGCTGGCTGGCTGGTTGGCTGGTTGGCACACGGGCTGTTTTCCTTATAGGGGCAATCAGCCATCGACAACTTGCGGCTAATTCAGGTTGCAGTTGCAGTGGCCCGTTGCAGTGGCAGTTGATGTTGCTATTTGCTGTTACCTGTAGCTGTTGCACTTCCAGTTGCACTTTTAGTTGCAGTTGCAGTTGCAGTTACCGTTACAATTGCATATTTAACCAGGAATGTCAACAATTTCCTTTCAATATTCTTACTTCTTTTATTTTTATTTTTTTTTATTGATTTATCAAGTTTTTTTTTTTGTATATTATTTTCATATCTTTGATTGCTGCGCATTCACAAATCACAAATCATAATTTCCTCATATTGGCAATTAATTAATTAGTTAATCATGCATCATACTTGATGCTTAGCAGTCACAACATATGCCACAATGCACAGTCAACACTGTCACATTAAAGAGTCAATATTGAAATATAGCAGTGGCTGGCAAACAGACGCTGGAGTGCTGCTGTCACAGACACTTGCACAGTTTACATACACTCAAACTTATACAAACACACACACAAACACACACACACATACACGCACATAGTGTGAGAGAGACAAACACACACTTGACACTTAAACACACACACACACACACAACTATAACTTGAAGTACTTGCACACTTATGTACCTTGCCATATGCTTACTTAGTCAGTTGACTTTTGTCACCTACTGTTTGCTGTTGGGCCATTTTTGGAAGATATTGCATTTAGTGTTTTACCATTTATGGAATTTCACACGATCATTTTTTGAATTTCATATGTTGACATTTTTATTTTACATTTTCAATATGTAAATGTTTTGGCAATTCTTTTTTTTTCACTATTATATTGAAGTTGTAGACGTCGATTACCTATAGGATGACCAAAAGTCCTGCATATAAAATTTTATATTACAAATAAAATTTATAAATACAAACTAAGATCTGAACAGCTGTACAAATCGCATGACCTAGTCCTTGGGGTGCTTGAAATTCACACATGCCTATAATTAACACCTAAACGTGGCAAAAATGTCAATCAATATGTCAATCATTCTCTTTGTAAGACTTTAAACCAAAGATTTATTATGATTAAAATCAATGAAATACACTTGGAGAAAACAAAGCACAAATATTTTATAATTTTAGGACTTTTCTTACTTCATGATACATCAATTATT
>JBAMBR010004183.1:0-35013 GCA_037044475.1 Zaprionus obscuricornis | reverse complement strand
AATTTTTAAATTAATTTTCTTCTTTTTTTTTTTGTGTTTTTAATGCTTCATGATTTTCAATTGTAATTTTGATTTCATTTTGTTGCATTGCACACACACACACACTGATATACACATAACAGTACATATGATGTTTGTGTACTGCCTAGGGGTCAAAGTGCATCATGCGCAACATCGTTGTATATTTTATTGCATTTGATTATCACTAAACTAAACTAATGAAAGCTGGGTATAAATCCAAGTAGACAACATTTTTTAATTTTGATAAATTTTTTTTTTTGAAATTATGAAAAATTTGAAATATTGAAAAACAAATTAAAAAATTTTTTTTTTAAATTTTAATAAAATTTTTTTTTGAGTATTGAAGAAAAAAATATTGAAATTAAAAAAAAATTTTGGAAATTTTGAAAAAAAAAATTGAAAAATTGAAAAAAATTAAACTTGTTGAAAACTAAAAAAATTGGTGAAATTTTTAAAAATAAATTGAAATAAACAAATAAAAAATTTTGGAAAAAATTCGGAACTTAAGAAAATTTCAATTGGTAAAAAAATAGAATTACAAAAAATTTCAAATTATTTTTTTTATTTGAGAAAATGTAAAAGAAAATTGAAAATTAAAAGATGAAGAAAATTTTTAAACAATTTTCAGATATTTCAAATTGTTTCAAAAAATTTATGACGTTTTTATTAAATTATTTAATAGTTTAACAGGATATATGTTAGTCGAGCAAGTTACAAAATATAATAAAAAATTATTAAAAATATACATGCACAAACATGCACAGTTGAGTGATTTTCATACACTTGACAAAAAGCATATAAGCTTGAATAATGCTATAAAAAAGATGCGTTGCAGTACTTTTTTTTTAGGAGAAAAACTTTTTATAGAAAAAAAAAAGTTTAATTATTTGTAATTAATATTTAATTTTGTTAATTAATTTATTTACATATTAATCAATATAGGAAATGCAATATAAATGTTAGAGTATTTAAATGTTTGTCTTTTATTAGTAGAATTTTGCATTATGTATTATGCATATTTTTGACAGTTGTCAATTGTTATGTTTTCTATTTGTGTTGTTGAAGTTTATTTATTGATGTTTGCTTTATTTTTCGGGTTATTTTGCATGATTATTTCTGTAAACGATTATTTTTGATTGTTATTGTTTTTCTACCCGGTAGCCATATGGTGATGAGGATATAATAATTTCGTGGCAATAGTAAAAATTCATGGCATAATTTATATAGGATTATTATTTATTCTTGCATAGTATTAGGTAATCCATATATCCTACCTTATAAACCTCTGGATCTCAGAAAGTAAAAAAGCTAGAAACTTAATCTTTTTTTGCAAAGTGCTTGTCTAAACAGCAGGTATATCAAGCTTATTTTGGATTTCAGTCAAAGGATGTGAATAACTTTAAAAATCGTACATAAACTTATAAATTTTTAAGTTATTTATCTCATTTCTGGCAAATTAATTATGTGAGCTACTGTGAACAAAGCGTGAAAATTTGGTTCAGATCGGTTCATAAACATAAAAGTTATGCAAGTTTTAGTTTTCCCGGATACCAGGAACATTTGCGACTGTAACTTTCTTATTTGTTCTCGTTATTACTTATTGCCTGCTTGTTTTTTTTTTTTTTCTTTGTTTGCTTCTTCTTCATCTTTGTCTGTGGTGTCAAGTATACAATTTGTAATAAATGTAAAAGCAAAAGTAAGTTTTCGATGCATGTTAAGGACTTCGAATAGTTGAATTGAAGCAACAAAGCATAAATAACAATTTACAGTTGTCGTCTGACAAAAAAACACACACAAATAAGCTGAAGAGTGAATGTGAGTGTGAGAGGGAAAGAGAAAGAGATGCAAAATACAATGAGTTTAGATTAGTGAAATTAAGTTAAATTGAACTGTGCTACCAAAAATCTACAAGTTGGCTATTTTCGGTTTTTGGAATGTGCAGAAAATACTTACAGATAATCGTAGATTTAAGTGTATTTAAGTTTTATTTTACTTGGTTTTATTTGTGGCATGCCAAGCTGCTTCTCTCTCTCTCTCTCTCTCTCTCTCATGCTTTCTCTGTCTCTCTTAATATGTTTTGTTTCTGCTTGGTAAACAGTGTTGCCATTTTAGCTTATTTAAAGCTAAAACTAGCTTAACAAAAAAATAAATTTTAAAGCTTTGTATAAAGCTTTTAGCTTGAAATTTAGCTTTTTTTTAAATTTTGTACAACTTATAATTTTGTTGAGAGTCTAGAAGATACTTTATATAAAACTTGATAGTTTTGGCCATATTTCCCAATTCAGCATAATTTATATTTGTAAAGTAAATAATTAAATTTAATTTATTTAAACGAAAAAAATTTTGGATTTACATAAGAAAACAAATAATTAGATTTACTTATTTTAATATAACTTTATTTTGCTTATGAAAAATCTTAAAACTGCATTTTACAAGATTTTCTAAGCATTTAGACTTAGCTTATTTTTAACATTTTTTTATAATTTT
The DNA here is from genome assembly GCA_037044475.1 of Zaprionus obscuricornis. NCBI lineage: Eukaryota > Metazoa > Arthropoda > Insecta > Diptera > Drosophilidae > Zaprionus > Zaprionus obscuricornis. The sequence goes on along the minus strand of JBAMBR010004183.1, from coordinate 32,505 downwards.
TATTTTTTATATTTTTATATTTTATATATATTTTATATTTATATTTTAAATATTTTTTTGCTTTTTCTAGCTTTTTTTTTTTAAATATGAAAAATCAAAAATCTGGCAGCACTGCTTCCAACCATTTTTTTCATGCTGTCTATGAGTGTGTGTGTGTGTGTGATAACACTGCTTGCTGCTGCTGAGAGAGAGAGAGAGAGCATAAGTGCAGCGTGACACGAAAGCAGTTGAATATCAGCAATGAGTATAGTAAAGCTGCTTGCATGCACTGCTTGCATGCACTGCTTACATGCACTTTCACGGTAATGCAGCAGCTTGTCAAGTGTTCTTCAAATTAGCTTTGCATATACAAAAAAAAAAAAAATAAATAAATAAAATTTTATTGCTGCCGTGACTGGAAATGTTGCACGCTTACATCACTTTTACATTTTTCACATACACACACACACACACACATATATATATATATGTATATATACAGGCAGAGAGACATGTTTGCCATGGAACCACATAAATAGTCGAAAAAGCATTTTGTCTACACGCGCAATTATCTGCACTTTAAAATTTACATTGCTCAATGGATCGTTCTCTATTTTATAAGCCTGTACTTTTTCTCTCTCTCTCTTTCACTCGCTCTCATATATACATATACATATATACATATATATGTATGTGTGTATTTAGCAACACATGCAAAGTGGAGCGTGTAAACATAACCTCACTAAGCTTTAGGCCAATGCTGCCCGCATTAAGTGCATTGTCAGTATAAGGCTAGAAGCAAGCAGCTAAAGGAGTAACAGAGACAGAAAAGCTTTTGAGTGCGCACACACAGTGAGAGATCATTGGATAAAGCAAATGTTAGAAAGAGAAACCTAATGTGGGAACAGTTTTGGGTTGCGTGAATTGTGAAGATGAGTAGTTTGTGTTTGTGTGTGTGTATGAGAGCAAGCAGACAAACAACTTGACACACAGACACACATACTATAATCACACAAAATTACACACTTACACACACTCACACACACACACACACACACACACATATAGATATACAGCCACTAAAAGTCTAAAGTAAAACTTAGCAAAATGTTAATTAAATTCCAACAACGAATCAAGTAATTTACAACGACTAAGTCGAAAACCCCAAAGCACCGGCCGTTCCCCAGTACCAGCCCATGCTATTTTCATGCTCTCTCACCTACAAACAAACACACACACATACAGAGGGACAGAGACAGAGGCACACACAGAGACAGAGACAGACACAGACACAGAAAGACAGAGGCGCACTCTAGTGCCTTGACAGTAAAATACGGGAAATGCTTAAAGCTAACTGTATTTTCGTGTACGGCGGATGCTTCTAATTCAACCTCCTCATCCTCAACCACCCCCACTACCACCACCACCACCACCACCACTCCCTTGCGGACGCAGTTGAGTTCAGTGGAGGATGCCCTAATACCCAACCATACTTTACCCCGCTGTATGTCCTGCTTGTCCGCATGTTTCTCAGTCTCACAGTCCCTTTGGTTGCCTTCTACTGATTGTCCTGGTTGTCCCCTAAAGCCAGTCGACAAAAGCAAACGTTAAAGAATATGCCGCGCACAGTGGGGTGGACAACAACAACACCAACAACAACAACAACAACAACGGGCGTAACAGAAACAGAAGGCGTGGAGTTAGACAGACACTGAGAAGGGCGGGAAAATAGATAGAAGTGCAGCGTTACAGCTGTACAAAACTGGATCATAAAGAGTTAGGATAAGATCAGGAGGTCAGATAGAGAGAGAGAGACAGAGAGAAAATGGGAGACAGAGAAAGAAAGGGAAAGAGAAAGAGAGAGAGAAAGAGGGAAACATATTTGGGGGGAGAAAAAGTGCTCAAAAAATAGAGAAAAAGTAAGAGACGGGGAGAGAGAAAGAGAGAGTTTGGGAGTAAGAAAGAGAAAGAGAGAGAGTGAGAGAGAGAGAGAGAAAGGGAGAAAGAGAGAGACTGAGAGAAAGCTAGAGATGACACAGAAAGAGAGAGAGAGAGAGAGAGAGAGAGTAAGGGAGTGAGAGAGAGAGAAAGGGAGAAAGAGAAACTGAGAGAAAGGGAGAGAAAGCTAGAGATAGACAGAGAAAGAGAGAGAGAGAGAGAAAGAGGGAGAGAGAGAGAAAGAGAAAGAGAGAGATAGGATAGACAGGGAGGGAGATCACGAAAGCGAGATAGAAAATAGATATGCATGATTATAGAGCGGCAGAGACAGAGAGAGAGAGAGAGAGAAAGAGTGGAGAGTGAGAAAAGAAGAAGACAGAGAGAAACAGAGAGAAAGAAAGAGAGAGAGAGCGAGGCAGAGTGACAAAGAGAGATAATTAGTGGAGTAGGGAAAGAGAAAGAACCAAAATATATACAGATGAAGAGAGAGAGATAGAGATAGAAAAATTAGAGGAACAGAGAAAAGAGAGAGAGAAAAAAATAAGAGAAGTATAGAGCTTTAGAGAGCTGTCAGAATATAGTGTGTACAAGAGCGAAAGTATGTGAGAAACAAACACTATGAAAGAAAATAATGAAAGGTAAACAGAAAGACAGAGAGAGAGAGAGAGAGCGAGAGAGAAAGACGAACGATGACAAAGAAGGACAAAGAAAAAAAAGCAAAGAAAAACATGAAAAAATTAAAGCGATAAAAAAAGTAAATTGCTAGAAATTTCACACTTGACGGAATGCAAGAGTAAAACAGAGTGAGAGAGAGAGAGAGAGCAGGAAAGTGAGAGAGATAGGGAGGACAGAGTGATAAAGCGTTGACCAAATGTATAAAATAAAAAAAATAAGAAAAAAAAACTAAAGTTGTAAATTTGTGAAAATAACAATTAAAGATAAAAATGTTGTGAAAATGCGATGTAAGAAAGTGAGGTTAGAATGAAGAGAGTAGAGAGGGACAAATGTGAGGTTAGAATGAAGGGAGAACTACGAAAGTAAAGAAGGAACAAAAAAAAAAAAAAAATGAAATTAGAATGAAGTAAGTTACGAATATGGAATGGGAAATAAGTGAGATTAGAATGAAAGGAACTACGACAGTAGAGAGCTGAGAAAAATGTGAGGTTAGAATGAATATGAAGTATGAGTACAGTTTACAAGTTAAATATATCTTAAGATTTTTTTTTACTTATTTCACATGACAACAAAAGCTTTTTAACAATTGAGTTTTACTTTATCTTTTTCATTCCCTCTACCTATCTCTCTCTCTCTCTCTCTGTGTGTGTGTCTCTCTTTGTGTTTGTATGTGGGCGTCATATTATTTGCTTGTACGTGCGAAATGAGTGCAGAAAGTCGCCTCAAGTAATATGCGCTTGGGTTTTGGCGGTAAAGTGTGCCAAATGAAGGCAGCAGGAGGCAGAGAAGAAGAAGATGGAGAAGCTGTAGTGGGAACAGTAACAGTAGGAATATGGGCTGAAGCAGTAGCAAGACAAGCAGAAGATGAGAAATATGAAGAATCAGATGAAGAAGAAGCAGCGTGGAAGTGAAGCAGTGAACAAGAAGATGAGCAGTGACATGGGTAAAGAATTGGAAGAACTAAATGAGAAGCAGAAGAAATAGGTGGTGTTCCGGGAGGAGAAGGAGGAGAAGAAGGAGTGGGAGGAGAAGAATGAGGAGAAGTAGGAGGAGAGAGAGTAGCCGGAGGAGAAGAAGAAGTAGGTGGAGAAGTGGTAGGAGAAATAGAAGGAGAAGGAGTAGCCGGAGGAGAAAGAGAAAGAGCAAGAGAACCAGGAACAGAATCAGAATCAGAATCAGTTGTAGGAGTATGAAAGGCAAGAGAAGCTGGAGGAGCGGACGAAGTAAGAAGAGCTGGATAATTGGGAGAAGTAGGAACAGGAGAAGGAGGAGGTTCAAAAGCAGCAGGAGAAGCAGGAGATGCTGGTGGCATAGAAGGAACTGAAGAAGCAACTGAAGCAGCAGGAGCAACAGAAGTAAAAGAATATGAAGGAGCAATTGGAGCTGGAGAAGCAGGAGGAAAATCAGCACCAGAAATTGCTTGCTTCAAGTTGCTTGCCGCGCAGAGCAATGTTGAGCATTGAGAGAGAGCAAGTGTGAGAGAGTGAGACATGGAGAGAGAGAGAGAGAAAAAGAGCAAAACTTGAAAAACCAAAAAAAAAAAAAAAATAAGAAAACGATTTTACGCCGGCGGCGGCAGCTGCTGCCGCAATGTCGCGCTGTCCGAATGCTGTTGCCACTTTTTATATTTTTTTTTATATTTTTTTCTTATTATTTGTTGGCAGCGTTTTGTTTTTTTTTTTCTCTCTTGGTTTTTTTTTTTGTTTTTTTGCTACACGTTTTTTTTTTTATTTTGTCGCTAATGACGCAGCGGCAATGTAGAGAGTTTTATGTGGGCTTAGGGGCGTGGCATGGCAAATGTTGACTAGCCCTAAAGGGAAAATTGAAAGCAAAAAAATAAAAAAATAAAAATAAAAAAAATTGCAAGCTGGCCGAGCAGTGAGCAGCGAGCATCGAGCGCTCTGCGCGTCGAGCGTTGACGTCGCCGCCTGTCGAGAGTCGCGAAGTGTTCTGTCTGAAAAAATGCTCGAGGGTCTCTCACAGTTGCTCTCGCAGCAGGCTCGCGTGTTCTCTCGCACTCCTTCTCTCACTCTTGCCTTCTCCCCCCCCCTTCTCTCTATCTCTCTCTCTTACTCGCACACTGTTCAGCGCATTGCTGTTGCCAGTTGGGATAACGTAATTGCTCTGCTGCTGGCCGCTGCGCCGCTGTCCCTCTGCCACTGCCTCTGTTACTGCCACTGCCACTGCCACTGTGCGGCCAAGTTAACAACACAATTTGGCCGCAAATAAAATACAAGTTAGTTAATCCCACAACGTGTTGAATTTAATCAGTGGCCAATTTTTCACTTGCCACACGCTGCCTGCCAGCTGTGCCACAATTCTATATGCCACACATTGCCTCAAACTTTTGAGCTGCGCTTCTTGTGGCCCCCCCCTTTTTTTTTTTTTTTGTTTTTGGTCTGACCGCCCGTTGCTTTTGTTTTGTTGTTATTCTTCATTTTACTTGCTTGCCACATTTTGTTGCACGTTGCTGCTGCGTTGAGATTTGTAGTCAATAATTGCATTGATGATAATGATGACGATGATGCCTTGATGCTTTGATGCCTTGATGCCTTTTGCCCTGTACTACATTTGCCCCCCTGCCACATGCCACATGCTGTCTGCAGCGCAGCTCAGCGCTCAACGCTTCTTGCTCAGCGTCCAGCTTCAGTTTCAGCTCTTAATTGTGCTTTAAACAGAGCTTAATTGCTGATTCTCCATTGGGGGCAGCATTCAGTGGAATGAGGCGTGGCATAAGGCGAAGGCGGGGAAAGCAGTCAGTGAGATGTTGCAGCATCAATGGGGTCAAATGTTGTGGCTTCAAGCAGCAAGAGCTCTAAACGTAAGGTAGACAAAAGAGAGAGAAGAGTGAGAAAGAGAGAGAAGAGAGAGAGAGAGAGAGAAGAGAAAGAGAGAGATAGATAGAGTTAACAAGAGAATAGAACTAAAAAATTGACTGATTAAGCAAGTAGAAGAAGAAAATGCTTACGAAATGTGAATTGCACGACTGGAAGATACCCTGCAAAGGGCTAACTATGCTTACACACATACACGAATTTCAAATCAGTGACTACAGATGGCGCCACTTTACTTCTGTCACTTAATTTTTTTTGCTCTTAGGAAAAAATAAAAATTTCTATGCAAATTTTTCATTTTCGACAAATTGTTCCTATGGCAGCTATATGATATAGTAGTCCAATTTTGACCAAACTTATATGAGAAGTATATGTTATAACAAAACTGAAACTCTGTAAGTTTCAGCAGGATAGTTTAATAAACAAAAAAGTTTTGCATACAAAAACTTCATTTTCGACCAATTGTTCCTATGACAGCTATATGATATAGTTGGTCGATTTGAATCAAATTTATATGAGACATGTAAGTCTTCAGTAAACTTAAATCCTGTAAGTTTTAGCTGGATAGCTTAAAGCACAAAGAAAAATCAGAATTTTTGGCTGATCATTCCTATGACAGCTATATGATATAGTAGTCCAACTTAAACCAAACTTATATGAGAAGTACATGTCATAACTAAATTGAAACTCTGTAAGTTTCAGCAGGATAGTTCAATAAACAAAAAAGTTTTTCATACAAAAACTTCATTTTTTACCGATCGTTCCTATGACAGCTATATGATATAGTTGGTCGATTTGAATCAAATTTATATGAGACATGTAAATCGTCACTAAACTCAATTTCTGTAAGTTTCAGCCGGATAGCTTAAAAAAGCAAAGAAAAAATATAATTTTCAGTTGATCGTTCGTATGACAGCTATATGATATAGTGTTCCGATCCGGCCGGTTCCTACTTATATATAGTTTATGGGTATAGCCAGTCAAAATTTGTGCACTACAAAATTTTATAAAAATATTTACCTATTTTTTCTTCAGTTTTTGCTCACTTACTGTTAGTCGTAGATACCTCATACTGTCTAGCTGCCACTTGCAGGGTATATAAACGTAAAGTAACTTGAGTCTAACGAGTCAAGAAATTACTATAGTAAAACATGGCATTAAAAAACAGTTTGCGTTGCGCTTATAAAAAAAAAAATATATCTACGAAATTTGTATGTCGGAGATTTTTGTGTTTGTTTTTTTTGTTGTTGTAATTATTGCGCAGAGATTTGATTAATAAGCAGACACAAAAGGCGACTAATTAAAATTAAAGGAGTTGAAATTAAATTAATAACGTTGCAAATAGATTAAATTACAAACAGAATGCAAAACAAAGAAACACAAGAAAGGAAAACAAAAGAGAAAGAGAAAAGTTAAGGATAAGGATAAGGGAAAACAAAAGAAAGGCAGCTGCATTGTTGCCTGATTATGCGAGCTGTCGATGAGAAGTTAAGAATTTGAATAAGTGTGAAAAGCTAAGGTCAGTTGCCTTTGGGTACGGCAAATACATAGATTTTATTGCTGTTTTATTCTTTTTCACTCTTAGTTCCCTTTCTTTAACTGTTTCTCCCATGTCTCTAAAAGTTTCTTTAATGCATTGCAATGTCTCTCAATGTTTCTCCAATGATTTCTAATGATTGATAATGTCTTCCAATGTTTTCCAATTCCTCCTAATGTCTTCCCAATGTCTCCTAACATTTTCACAATATCTGCCAATATTGTACAATAACTCCTAATGTATTTCCAATGTCTCCTAACATTTTGTACAATGCCTCCTAATATATTTCCAATGTCTCCCAATTTCTCCGAATATCTTCTCAATGTTTTCTCCCAAAGTTTTCCAACGTTTTCCAATGTCTTCCAATGTCTTCCAATGTCTTCCAATGTCTTCCAATGTCTTCCAATGTCTTCCAATGTCTTCCAATGTCTTCCAATGTCTTCCAATGTCTTCCAATGTCTTCCAATGTCTTCCAATGTCTTCCAATGTCTTCCAATGTCTTCCAATGTCTTCCAATGTCTTCCAATGTCTTCCAATGTCTTCCAATGTCTCCCGATGTTACCCAGTGTCTCCTGATGCACCTTCTCATGCCTTCCCAATGCCTACAAATGTCTCCCATTGTTTCTCGATTACTCCTATCCTAATTTTTCCCTCTAGATCAATTTGTATTTCTCTATTTCTCGGTATCTCTCTTTATCTCTCTGTATTTCTATTTATCTCCCTCCCTCTTACTTAGTCACTCTCGTACTTTCTGTCTCTCACAAGCGTCTTCTCTCTCTCTTTCTCTTTTCCTCTCTCTCTCTCATTCCCATGTCTTTTCTTTCTTATTCTCAGTGTTACTCTTTCGTAATCTCTGCCACTATTACTCTCTGTCCCTCTCTTTAACACTCTCTCTCTCTCTCTCTCTCTCTCTCTTTTTGTCTCTCTCTGACTGAGCTGACAAATATTTTGTTAAGGCTTTCGCTGATTTGTTCCAACCAACAGATCCCATACGTATTCCCAGCTACCCAATTTCCACATCATCATCAACCCATATACAATACACACACAGGGAGAAAGAGAGAGAGAGAGAGAGAGAGAGACACACAGAGAGACACGCATACATATGCATGGACAGTCAGCAATACAAACAGACGAACACACTGTAAACATTTGCGATTTCGATTGTGGCAACGGCGCGGCTTCGATTGCTCCTCTGACTGCTGCTGCTGTTGCTGCCAGTTGCTGCTGTTGCTGCTGCTGTTGCTTGTCCATTCAACCAATTTACCACACACACACATATTCTCTGTTTCTCACTCTCTCTCTCTCTCTCTCTATATTTCTTACTCTGTTTCACTCTCGACTGATGCTCGCTATAACTGTCCTGCGTCCTGTTCATGTTGTTTACGGTTTTACAATTCCGCTGATTGCCAATGGTTCAAGCGGCGGCTTAGTCTGTTTGCCAGCAACACACACACACACACGCACACACGTAGAGAAAGAGAGAGCGAGAGAGAGAGTGAGTGAAAGGCATATACGCACGGACAGTTACGCACAGCTGGCGAGCTTGGAATAGTAGGCGATGGCGCTATGATGAGACAGCGGGTGGCCAGGGACTTTTTTGGGGGGGGGGGGATATGTTGATGCCTGTAGGTTAACTAGAGCTCGTGATGTCTCCTGGCAACGTGGCAAACGCACGCCGCATGCTGTACGACGCAGGTTATGCGAGAGAAATTAGTACAGTAATCATCTGTTAAGACTGACAATTAGATAATGCGGCCCTGGGATTAGGCAGCTTTTGGCTTTCGCTTTTGGCTTTGGCTTTGCGCGTTTGGCTGCCGTCTCATCTTGTCTCGACGTGTCTCGACATGTCTCGCCACGTCGCATCTCCACACGTCTCGTCTCATCTCATCTCTTGTTGCTTTTACTCATTTTCTGCATTGGCAGCGTATAGCGGCGAGCCAAGAATAGCTGCTGTCTCTTCTTCTTCTGCTTCCTCTTATCATTGTTGCTGTTGTTGTTGTTGTTGTTTTGACAGCGTTTATTGTCAGCGCCTAATGAGCCATGGAACTTAATAAGCAAGCACTTGTAATGACTTCTTTCTGCTGCCGCACACACACACACACACACATAGAGAGAGAGAGAGAGAGAGAGAGACAGACAGCTGCTATTTCACTTGCACACTATAGTCCTATTGTCTCTGACTAGCGTACAGTGCTTGCCATGCATGGAAATCAAGCACAAGCAATGCATAGAGCAAGGGACTGCGAGTAGAAGAGAGATCGAGAGAGAGAGAGAGAGGGGGGGGGAAAGTGTAAGAGGGCAAAGGCAACGACAGTGAATGAGATGTTGGGCACAGCGCCATAAAGTCTGATTCGTTGCGCCTGACTAAGGATTGCTGTGCGATAGGAGGGGGACATGGCGAGCTACTTCTTCTTGTTGTTGTTTAGGACCACCACCAACAAGGGAAGTGGAAGCACTCAGTGTGTCTGTCTGTGTGTGTCTGTGGCGTAACAAGAATTTTCGGCCATAAAGCGCGCATAGTAAATTGAATTTTGTAGCCTTTTGCGGCTCCTTTCGCATTTTGATGTATGTACAGAGGAAGCCCAAAATAACAACAACAACAACAAAATAATGCCAAATGCTTATAAGAAGGTGTAAGTAAAAATCTACATGGCCTACACTCAATGCCGCTTACCATTTGAGAGCAACAGCTGCCATGCTGCTTACTCTTTGCGGATGTCTGTCTGTCTGTCTATCTCTCTGTCTGTCTGTCTGTCTGTGTGTAAACGCACAATTTGTTCTTTAGGTTTTTAGGATACACATAGAAAATCCTTTAACGCTACATGTCCAAATGTCTAGAGATGCATATGTTGTATGTCTTCTTCTCACTGTCTGTCTCTCTGTGTTTCTGTCTGTCTTCCTTCTTTTTTTTTTTTTTTTTTTGGTGGGGTTCAAGTATATATGCTCGCCAGCTGTCAGATGATTTGCTCATAAAGTTATTCAGTCCTAAATTGCATTCACAACTTCTACTTCTTCTTTTACTTCTTCTGCTTCTTTTTTGTACTTCAGCTTTCTGTCTTAAGCTTGATTTCTTTGCTTAATTTTGTTGTTGCTGTTTTTGGTTATATGAAATACACTAACAAATGTTAAGACATTTCATAAATATATACATATATATAAACATATATATTCTCAAACATTTGGATCTATGGTATATACAAAATTTTCAACAGTTGAAAATTTAAACAAATTTTGAAAATTTTCTAAAAAAAATTGCTTAAATTTTTTCTCGGGCATAATTTCGTTGTTTTACTATTTAGCATGCACAAATTTAACATATATTAACTTTAAGACTAATACTATATATATATGCCAAATTTCAGCTAAATCAAGGCACAAGAACGTAAAAAAAATCTTTAAAAAAAAAAAAATATATGTATATTAAATTTTTTTTTTGGGATTTTTCGCCATTATTTTTCTCTGTGTAAGTGTATAAAATAGTCGTTGTACATTATTTATAAAGCTTAACTAGACATTGAGAAATTGTGTCTCTGCACATGTGTATGTCTTTGTATGTGTGTGTGTGTGTGTGTTTGTCTGTCTGTGTTTTGCATTAGCAGCAGGTTCAACTATTTTTAGGTTATGTTGCGTAAGTCAATTGATAGATGTGAAAATATTGACGGAAAATCATATAAAACAAACCAAAAAAAAAAACAGAAAAAAAAATCTTAAGAAAATTGAGTTTATGCATGAGTTGAGCTATGTTCATTGTGTTTTGGCAGTAAAATACAATTTGTGAGGTTAGATTGTAAATAGTAAATATGCAGCATAAAAATTTAATCAAAAAAAAAAAAAAAAAACCAGAAAAAAAATAAAATAAAATTATAATAAAAATAAAAAAAAATGATAATGTAAAATGCAAAGTTTTGAAAATGACGAAAACGTAAAATCAAATTCATATGCAAATCAAAAGTGAGGTTATGTTGGAGAATTTTTGATTTTTATTTGAAGAAAATGTTATCCAAAAAAAATATAGAAAATAAGAAAAATGTTTTTTTTTTTTTTTTTGCTGAACAATATCGGAAAATTTGAAGTGAAAATAATGTGAAAAATATAATTCAAAATATATAAAAAATAGAACAAATATTTTCGGTTCTGAAAAATTACTTATAAATTTTTTTTAAAGGTTTTTTTTTTTTTTTTTTTTTTTTAGCATAAATAAAAATATATTGAGAATTTTTGTTAAACAAAATGTTTGCAAATTTATAAAAAAAAAAAATATAAATAAATAAAAAAAAAGTTGAAAATACTAAAAAAAATTGTTGGTGACATTTATTTTTACAAATTTGTTGATTAATTAAGAGAAATTTTTGTAAAATAAAAAAAAAATATATATTCATATATAAAAAATAAAGAGAAATTAATAATAAAAAATAGAAAAATAATAAAAAATAATTTAAATTAAAAATAAAAAATTAATGGAAATTTGCAAATGCTAATAACCATTTTAAATAAAAAATAAATTCAAAATTAAAATTATAAAATAAAAGAAATATATATTAAAAAGTAGAGAAAATAAGAGAAAAAAAAAATAGAAAATGGGAAAAAAATTTTAAATCAGGGAAAAAAACTAATAGAAATTTGCAAATTTTAATTAATTATGGTAAAAAAATTTTGTAAATTTAAAAAAAAGACAATAAATTGTAAATAAATTAAAATTGAAAAATATAAAAAATATTTATATAAAAAAAAAACAAAATAATAATAATAAATCAAAAAAAAAAGTTAATGCTAGTTTAATAATTTTGACTATGATAATAAAATAAAATATATAGAGAAGCGCAGCAAAGTCTACAACATGCTAAGGCAATGAACATTTAATTTAAACTTTTTCATAATATTTCGAAATTTACATTATAGTATAACAAGAAGTGCAAGAAATTTAAATATTTAGCTCTTTGTACAACAAAGAAAAAGGTAAAAAAAAGGAAAAAAAATAAATAAATTTGTGTCTGTGCTGATAGCTCTGTGATTGTCTGTCTGTCATTTGTCTGCATTGTTGATTGTTGATTCATTCTCAAAAAAATGTGTTGTGAGAATTTCAAATTTCTTTGTAGTGAAATATTGATAATTGAAATACAGTTGAATTGGTAATAAAACAATTGGTGCAACAATTTGTTGCACACTTAATGGTGTCTATTGTGTATAGAATGATGTCTGTGTGCGGCCTTTATTTATTTTTATTTTTTTTTTTTGGCCAGTGTGACACTCAATCGACGGGCAATACGCTCGACAAATTTCAATAACAAGCCGTGACCAAAAGTCGTAGTCATCGACATGGACATCGCCCGCATCGCAGCAATCACAGTGTCGCTTTAGCGCTAGTCGCTGTTGCCAACGTTCAACGGCTGCCAATGAAAGTCAACGCGTTGCTGTCAAGCTGCCACCAGCTACCTGCCACCTGCCACCTGCCACCTGCCACTTGCTATTTGCTATTTGCCACTTGCCACCTGCCACATTCCATTCAACTGGCGAACCGTTGGCAATTTATTTTCAATGTGTGCTGTATGCTGCTTGCGATTGACTCTGGCTTTGGTTTTGGTTTTTTTTTTGGGGAGGGGTAGCTCTGATAACTCATTCCGTCTCTCTCACTCTCTTTCTCTCTCTCTCTTTTTCTCTCTCTATAAGCTATTAGCTTGTGCAACTGTTGCTTAATTAGCCAACATTTGATTTTTTTTATTTTTAAATATTTTATTTTTGCCGGCTTCAGCAGCTTGAAGCTTCTAGTAAATAAATTAAATTAAATGATGCTGCTAGTCTTTATATAGCGCTAGAATAATATTTTAATGCTCGGCCACTCCTACTAGCGCCTTAGGTATAATTATAATTCAATTATAGGTAAAATTAATGCTTAGTAAAATGTCAAGTGGCGCCACCTATTGTCAAGCAGAATTCACAGCGTATCTCATAGTCGCATTACTGCATTTTCTGCCTTCACTGTTCTGTTTTCTCTTTCTGTTTCGATTCGTTTCGTTTTCTTTTTTTGTTTCTTTTTTTGTTGCGTTTTTTGTTGGCAAATCGCGAAACTTGCGACTGCCACCTGTTTGTGTGGCGTAAAGCGCAAATGTCACAAGGCAAATGTCGTTGATATTTTGCTGCAGCAAATTTATATGATAGCTGCTGTTGCTGCTGCTGTTGTTGTTGTTGCTGCTGCTACTGCTGCTTGCTGCTGGTGCTTGCTGTTCCTGCTGTTGTTGTTGCTGCTGCAATTGCCGCTATTATTGTTGTTGTAGTTATTGCTGCTGCTGCTGCTATAGTTGTTGCTGTTGCTGCTGCAGCTCTTGGCATTTCACAATTACAAATGATAATTGAGAATTTTTATTGCATACTTTTAGGCGGCTGGACAGGTAATGGCGCCAAGCTTTTAGCTTAAGCGTCTCACTGTCTGTCTAACCATCTCATTCGCTCTCACACTCACACTCGCAATCGTACTCATACTCCATCTTGCTCTCGCTCTTACTCTGTCTCTCTCGCTCTCTGCCTGCTGCTTGTCTATTTGGCTGCCTGTTTGTCGTATATGTCTGCCTGTGTCTGTCTATCTATCTGTCTGTCTGCCTGGTCTGTCTGTCTGTTCTGCCTGTCTGTCTGTCTGTCTGTTCTGTCTCTACTGTCTGTTATTGTTTCGCGTCCATATGTCGCCAACCATTTGAGCGTGAGCTATAAAATTGCATTGCCGTCATCGAGTTCAGCTTCCTCCTCTTCTTCTTCACGCTTACTGCCACCGTTGGCTTTCTTTCTTTTTGCTGTTCGTCTTTTTCGGTCAAGTGCATGGAGCAGGCAATGCCAATCCAAATGGAAATGGAGCCTGGAAAATGTGAATGTGAAATGTGAAATGGATATGGGAATTGGGAATTGGTTTGTGTATTGGGAATGTGATTGAGCATAGAGTGGGAACAGTTGCTGTGACAGTTGCAGTGACAGAGGTGGAGGCAGTGGCAGTGGCAGAGTCAGGGAGTTGTTGGTGTGTCGCCACTTTTTGAACATTAAGCGTGCTAACGAATATTGTTACCAGTAACTGCAGCAAGCAAAACTGAATTCGGCATGTTGCATGCAACCATTTCTCCTTCTCCTTCTCATTCTCATTCTACTTCTCCTTCTGCTTCTGCTTGCTTACTTGCTGTCGCTTTGCTTGCATGCATTGTCGTAATAAAATCTGTTGACTTTATGAATACCATCAACGTTTGTTACCACATGCCACATGCCACGTTTGCTGGCCAACGCTTGCAAAAAAACAATTGAATAACAAACCGGTGCAACATTTGCCACTGGCAAATTTTAAGAACTTTAACCGCATATCTCTACTTGTGGCATTTGCATGTTGCATAAAACCAAAAGAACAAAAAAAAAAAAAACAAATAAAAATATTAATTGAAAATTGTTATCAAAATAAATAAATATTCTTATTATTATTATTATTAGAAAATTCTCTTTGTATTTGCGCAAGAAACAAAATTGTAATAAAATAAGAAAGTAAAATATTCTAGTTGCAAACCGAAGATTTTTATACTCTTTATAAAATTTAAATAATATATAAAAATATAAAAAAAATAGAAAAAATATACAAATATAAAAAATATAAAAAATAAAAAAAAAAATTTAAAAAACATAAAAAATATAAAAATTATACAAAATATAAAAAATATAAAAAATATAAAAAATATCAAAAATATAAAAAATATAAAAAATATAAAAAATATAAAAAATATAAAAAATATAAAAAATATAAAAAATATCAAAAATATCAAAAATATCAAAAATATCAAAAATATCAAAAATATCAAAAATATAAAAAATATAAAAATTATAAAAAATATAAAAATATAAAAAATATAAAAAAGAGAAAATGTATAAAAATATAAAAACATTAAAAAATATAAAAAAATATAAAAAATAAAAAAAAAAATAAAAAAAAATTTAAAAAACATAAAAAATATAAAAATTATAAAAAATATAAAAAATAAAAAAAAATATAAAAAATATAAAAATTATAAAAAATATCAAAAATAAAAATAAATATCAAAAATATAAAAAAAAATAAATATAAAAAATATAAAAAACATAAAAAATATCAAAAATATAAAAAAAATATAACAAATAAATAAATATAAAAAAATATAAAAAATATAAACAATATAAATATTAAAGTAAATATAAAAATAAAATGTATATTAAAAATATTTATTTTACAATAAAAAAAAAATTCTTGATACTTTTGAGAATATTGACAGCATAGAACTGAGCTGAGCTGTAGCTTAAAATATTCTCAAAGTTTGAAGAATTTTTTTATTGTAAAATAAATATTTTTAATATACATTTTATTTTTATATTTACTTTAATATTTATATTGTTTATATTTTTTATATTTTTTTATATTTATTTATTTGTTATATTTTTTTTATATTTTTGATATTTTTTATGTTTTTTATATTTTTTATATTTATTTTTTTTTATATTTTTGATATTTATTTTTATTTTTGATATTTTTTATAATTTTTATATTTTTTATATTTTTTTTTATTTTTTATATTTTTTATAATTTTTATATTTTTTATGTTTTTTAAATTTTTTTTTTTTATTTTTTATATTTTTTTATATTTTTTAATGTTTTTATATGTTTATACATTTTCTCTTTTTTATATTTTTTATATTTTTATATTTTTTATAATTTTTATATTTTTTATATTTTTGATATTTTTGATATTTTTGATATTTTTGATATTTTTGATATTTTTGATATTTTTTATATTTTTTATATTTTTTATATTTTTTATATTTTTTATATTTTTTATATTTTTTATATTTTTGATATTTTTTATATTTTTTATATTTTTTATATTTTGTATAATTTTTATATTTTTTATGTTTTTTAAATTTTTTTTTTTATTTTTTATATTTTTTATATTTGTATATTTTTTCTATTTTTTTTATATTTTTATATATTTTTTAAATTTTATAAAGAGTATAAAAATCTTCGGCTTGCAACTAGAATATTTTACTTTCTTATTTTATTACAATTTTGTTTCTTGCGCAAATACAAAGAGAATTTTCTAATAATAATAATAAGAATATTTATTTATTTTGATAACAATTTTCAATTAATATTTTTATTTGTTTTTTTTTTTGTTCTTTTGGTTTTATGCAACATGCAAATGCCACAAGTAGAGATATGCGGTTAAAGTTCTTAAAATTTGCCAGTGGCAAATGTTGCACCGGTTTGTTATTCAATTGTTTTTTTGCAAGCGTTGGCCAGCAAACGTGGCATGTGGCATGTGGTAACAAACGTTGATGGTATTCATAAAGTCAACAGATTTTATTACGACAATGCATGCAAGCAAAGCGACAGCAAGTAAGCAAGCAGAAGCAGAAGGAGAAGTAGAATGAGAATGAGAATGAGAAGGAGAAATGGTTGCATGCAACATGCCGAATTCAGTTTTGCTTGCTGCAGTTACTGGTAACAATATTCGTTAGCACGCTTAATGTTCAAAAAGTGGCGACACACCAACAACTCCCTGACTCTTCCACTGCCACTGCCTCTACCTCTGTCACTGCAACTGTCACAGCAACTGTTCCCACTCTATGCTCAATCACATTCCCAATACACAAACCAATTCCCAATTCCCATATCCATTTCACATTTCACATTCACATTTTCCAGGCTCCATTTCCATTTCGATTGGCATTGCCTGCTCCATGCACTTGACCGAAAAAGACGAACAGCAAAAAGAAAGAAAGCCAACGGTGGCAGTAAGCGTGAAGAAGAAGAGGAGGAAGCTGAACTCGATGACGGCAATGCAATTTTATAGCTCACGCTCAAATGGTTGGCGACATATGGACGCGAAACAATAACAGACAGTAGAGACAGAACAGACAGACAGACAGACAGGCAGAACAGACAGACAGACCAGGCAGACAGACAGATAGATAGACAGACACAGGCAGACATATACGACAAACAGGCAGCCAAATAGACAAACAGCAGGCAGAGAGCGAGAGAGACAGAGTAAGAGCGAGAGCAAGATGGAGTATGAGTACGAGTGCGAGTGTGAGTGTGAGTGTGAGAGCGAATGAGATGGTTAGACAGACAGTGAGACGCTTAAGCTAAAAGCTTGGCGCCATTACCTGTCCAGCCGCCTAAAAGTATGCAATAAAAATTCTCAATTATCATTTGTAATTGTGAAATGCCAAGAGCTGCAGCAACAACAGCAACAACTATAGCAGCAGCAGCGGCAATAACTACAACAACATCAACAACAATAATAGCGGCAATTGCAGCAGCAACAACAACAGCAGGAACAGCAAGCGCCAGCAGCAAGCAGCAGTAGCAGCAGCAACAACAACAACAGCAGCAGCAACAGCAGCAACAGCAGCTATCATATAAATTTGCTGCAGCAAAATATCAACGACATTTGCCTTGTGACATTTGCGCTTTACGCCACACAAACAGGTGGCAGTCGCAAGTTTCGCGATTTGCCAACAAAAAACGCAACAAAAAAAGAAACAAAAAAAGAAGAAAAAAAAGAAAACGAAACGAAACGGAAAGAGAAAACAGAACAGTGAAGGCAGAAAATGCAGTAATGCGACTATGAGATACGCTGTGAATTCTGCTTGACAATAGATGGCGCCACTTGACTTTTTACTAAGCATTAATTTTACCTATAATTGAATTATAATTATAAGGCATTGGTAGGCGTGGCCAAGCATTAAAATATTATTATAACGCTATATAAATACTAGCAGCATCATTTAATTTAATTTATTTACTAGAAGCTTCAAGCTGCTGATGCCGGCAAAAATAAAATATTTAAAAATAAAAAAAATCAAATGTTTGCTAATTAAGCAACAGTTGCACAAGCTAATAGCTAATAGAGAGAGAAAGAGAGAGAGAGAGAAAGAGAGTGAGAGAGACGTAATGAGTTATCAGAGCTACCCCTCCCCAAAAAAACCGAAACCAAAGCAAAAGTCAATCGCAAGCAGCATACAGCACACATTGAAAATAAATTGCCAACGGTTCGCCAGTTGAATGGAATGTGGCAGGTGGCAAGTGGCAAATAGCAAATAGCAAGTGGCAGGTGGCAGGTGGCAGGTAGCTGGTGGCAGCTTGACAGCAACGCGTTGACTTTCATTGGCAGCCGTTGAACGTTGGCAACAGCGACTAGCGCTAAAGCGACACTGTGATTGCTGCGATGCGAGCGATGTCCATGTCGATGACTACGACTTTTGGTCACGGCTTGTTATTGAAATTTGTCGAGCGTATTGCCCGTCGATTGAGTGTCAGACTGGCCAAAAAAAAAAAAAATAAAAATAAATAAAGGCCGCACACAGACATCATTCTATACACAATAGACACCATTAAGTGTGCAACAAATTGTTGCACCAATTGTTTTATTACCAATTCAACTGTATTTCAATTATCAATATTTCACTACAAAGAAATTTGAAATTCTCACAACACATTTTTTTGAGAATGAATCAACAATCAACAATGCAGACAAATGACAGACAGACAATCACAGAGCTATCAGCACAGACACAAATTTATTTATTTTTTTTTCCTTTTTTTACCTTTTTTTTTGTTGTACAAAGAGCTAAATATTTAAATTTCTTGCACTTCTTGTTATACTATAATGTAAATTTCGAAATATTACGAAAAAATTTAAATTAAAAGTTCATTGCCTTAGCATGTTGTAGACTTTGCTGCGCTTCTCTATATATTTTATTTTATTGTCATAGTCAAAATTATTAAACTAGCATTAAATTTTTTTTTGATTTATTATTATTATTATTTTGTATTTTTTTTTCTCCATTTTCTATTTTTTTTTTTTCTTATTTTCTCTACTTTTTAATATATATTTCTTTTATTTTATAATTTTAATTTTGAATTTATTTTTTATTTAAAATGGTTATTAACATTTGCACATTTCCATTAATTTTTTATTTTTAATTTTAATTATTTTGTTATTACTTTTCTATTTTTTATTATTAATTTCTCTTTATTTTTTATATATGAATATATATATTTTTTTATTATTTTACAAAAATTTCTCTTAATTAAGCAAAAAATTTGTAAAAATAAATGTCACCAAAAATTTTTCAGTATTTTCAACTTTTTTTTATTTATTTATTTCTTTTTTTTTTATAAATTTACAAACATTTTGTTTAACAAAAATTCTCAGTATATTGTTATTTATGCTTAAAAAGAAAAAAAAAACCTTTAAAAAAAAAAATTTATAAGTAATTTTTCAGAACGGAAAATATTTATTCTATTTTTTATATATTTTTTATTATATTTTTCACATTATTTTCACTTCAAATTTTCCAATATTGTTCAGCAAAACATAAAAAAAAAATTCACTATTCACTATTCAAAAAGTAAGTTTCCCTAGTCTGGTGATTCTCTCAGACGCCACCTAGCGGACTCTAGCTAAACATAGTTTCAGTGTAGATTCTACCGATAAGAGCGGAATTGGTTTTGGTGGCCAAGAATACTTTTTTCAGCAGTACGAGCTCAATAATCATGGAGTTACCAGTGCAAAGCGTGTCCGATTGTGAATTACGTTCGGTTATTCGTTTTTTAACTGCAAAAGGGTACCAGGTACCACGATTAATGCGGATAGATATTGTGAAGTGCTAGAGAAACTCAGAAATGCCATTAAACGGAAACGCCCTGGAAAATTGTCAAAAAAAAGTCTTGCTTTTTCATGACAACGCTCGGCCGCATTCTGCCAAAAAAACACAAACAGGGCACGGAATTTTTTAAGGAAGGTTTACTTAAGCTTTCACACAGATACCAAAAATGTATTGTAGTCCAAGGCGACTATGTAGAAAAATAGTTTAAGAGTCAAAGAATAAAATAAATTTATTTTTACTGCCTAAAACTTGTTTTTTATTTTTCCCCAACACAGGGAAACTTACTTTTTGAATACCCCTCGTAATTTCCAACATTTTTCTTATTTTCTATATTTTATTTTTTTAGTATAATATTTTCTTCAAATAAAAATCAAAAATTCTCCAACATAACCTCACTTTTGATTTGCATATGAATTTGATTTTACGTTTTCGTCATTTTCAAAACTTTGCATTTTACATTATCATTTTTTTTAGTTTTATTATAATTTTATTTTATTTATTTCCTTTTTTTTTTTTTTTTGATTAAATTTTTATGCTGCATATTTACTATTTACAATCTAACCTCACAAATTGTATTTTACTGCCAAAACACAATGAACATAGCTCAACTCATGCATAAACTCAATTTTCTTAAGATTTTTTTTCTGTTTTTTTTTTTGGTTTGTTTTATATGATTTTCCGTCAATATTTTCACATCTATCAATTGACTTACGCAACATAACCTAAAAATAGTTGAACCTGCTGCTAATGCAAAACACAGACAGACAAACACACACACACACACACACACATACAAAGAGATACACATGTGCAGAGACACAATTTCTCAATGTCTAGTTAAGCTTTATAAATAATGTACAACGACTATTTTATACACTTACAGAGAGAAAAATAATGGCGAAAAATCCCAAAAAAAATTTTAATATATTTTTTTTTTTTTTAAGATTTTTTTATGTTTTTGTGCCTTGATTTAGCTGAAATTTGGCAAATATATAGTATTAGTATTAATTTGTGCATGCTAACTAGTAAAACAACGAAATTATGCCCGAGAAAAAATTTAAGCAATTTTTTTTAGAAAATTTTAAAAATTTGTTTAAATTTTCAACTGTTGGAAATTTTTTATATACCATAGATCCAAATGTTTGAGAATATATATGTTTATATATATGTATATATTTATGAAATGTCTTAACATTTGTTAGTGTATTTTATATAACCAAAAACAGCAACAACAAAATTAAGCAAAGAAATCAAGCTTAAGACAGAAAGCTGAAGTACAAAAAAGAAGCAGAAGAAGTAAAAGAAGAAGTAGAAGTTGTGAATGCAATTTAGGACTGAATAACTTTATGAGCAAATCATCTGACAGCTGGCGAGCATATATGCTTGAACCCCACCAAAAAAAAAAAAAGAAAAAGAAGGAAGACAGACAGAAACACAGAAAGACAGACAGTGAGAAGAAGACATACAACATATGCATCTCTAGACATTTGGACATGTAGCGTTAAAGGATTTTCTATGTGTATCCTAAAAACCTAAAGAACAAATTGTGCGTTTACACACAGACAGACAGACAGACAGAGAGATAGACAGACAGACAGACATCCGCAAAGAGTAAGCAGCATGGCAGCTGTTGCTCTCAAGTGGTAAGCGGCATTGAGTGTAGGCCATGTAGATTTTTACTTACACCTTCTTATAAGCATTTGGCATTATTTTGTTGTTGTTGTTGTTGTTGTTGTTGTTGTTATTTTGGGCTTCCTCTGTACATACATCAAAATGCGAAAGGAGCCGCAAAAGGCTACAAAATTCAATTTACTATGCGCGCTTTATGGCCGAAAATTCTTGTTACGCCACAGACACACACAGACAGACACACAGAGTGCTTCCACTTCCCTTGTTGGTGGTGGTCCTAAACAACAACAAGAACAACAACAAGAAGAAGTAGCTCGCCATGTCCCCCTCCTATCGCACAGCAATCCTTAGTCAGGCGCAACGAATCAGACTTTATGGCGCTGTGCCCAACATCTCATTCACTGTCGTTGCCTTTGCCCTCTTACACTTTCCCCCCCCCCCCTCTCTCTCTCTCTCTCTCGATCTCTCTTCTACTCGCAGTCCCTTGCTCTATGCATTGCTTGTGCTTGATTTCCATGCATGGCAAGCACTGTACGCTAGTCAGAGACAATAGGACTATAGTGTGCAAGTGAAATAGCAGCTGTCTGTCTCTCTCTCTCTCTCTCTCTCTCTGTGTGTGTGTGTGCGGCAGCAGAAAGAAGTCATTACAAGTGCTTGCTTATTAAGTTCCATGGCTCATTAGGCGCTGACAATAAACGCTGTCAAAACAACAACAACAACAACAACAGCAACAACAATGAGAAGAGGAAGCAGAAGAAGAAGAGACAGCAGCTATTCTTGGCTCGCCGCTATACGCTGCCAATGCAGAAAATGAGTAAAAGCAACAAGAGATGAGATGAGACGAGACGTGTGGAGATGCGACGTGGCGAGACATGTCGAGACACGTCGAGACAAGATGAGACGGCAGCCAAACGCGCAAAGCCAAAGCCAAAAGCGAAAGCCAAAAGCTGCCTAATCCCAGGGCCGCATTATCTAATTGTCAGTCTTAACAGATGATTACTGTACTAATTTCTCTCGCATAACCTGCGTCGTACAGCATGCGGCGTGCGTTTGCCACGTTGCCAGGAGACATCACGAGCTCTAGTTAACCTACAGGCATCAACATATCCCCCCCAAAAACGTCCCTGGCCACCCGCTGTCTCATCATAGCGCCATCGCCTACTATTCCAAGCTCGCCAGCTGTGCGTAACTGTCCGTGCGTATATGCCTCTCACTCACTCTCTCTCTCGCTCTCTCTTTCTCTACGTGTGTGCGTGTGTGTGTGTGTGTGTTGCTGGCAAACAGACTAAGCCGCCGCTTGAACCATTGGCAATCAGCGGAATTGTAAAACCGTAAACAACATGAACAGGACGCAGGACAGTTATAGCGAGCATCAGTCGAGAGTGAAACAGAGTCAGAAACATAGAGAGAGAGAGAGAGAGTGAGAAACAGAGAATATGTGTGTGTGTGGTAAATTGGTTGAATGGACAAGCAACAGCAGCAACTGGCAGCAACTGGCAGCAATAGCAGCAGCAGTCAGAGGAGCAATCGAAGCCGCGCCGTTGCCACAATCGAAATCGCAAATGTTTACAGTGTGTTCGTCTGTTTGTATTGCTGACTGTCCATGCATATGTATGCGTGTCTCTCTGTGTGTCTCTCTCTCTCTCTCTCTCTCTCTCTCTCTATCTCTTTCTTTCTCCCTGTGTGTGTGTATTGTATATGGGTTGATGATGATGTGGAAATTGGGTAGCTGGGAATACGTATGGGATCTGTTGGTTGGAACAAATCAGCGAAAGCCTTAACAAAATATTTGTCAGCTCAGTCAGAGAGAGACAAAAAGAGAGAGAGAGAGAGAGAGAGAGAGAGTTAAAGAGAGGGACAGAGAGTAATAGTGGCAGAGATTACGAAAGAGTAACACTGAGAATAAGAAAGAAAAGACAAGGGAATGAGAGAGAGAGAGAGAAGACGCTTGTGAGAGACAGAAAGTACGAGAGTGACTAAGTAAGAGGGAGGGAGATAAATAGAAATACAGAGAGATAAAGAGAGATACCGAGAAATAGAGAAATACAAATTGATCTAGAGGGAAAAATTAGGATAGGAGTAATCGAGAAACAATGGGAGACATTTGTAGGCATTGGGAAGGCATGAGAAGGTGCATCAGGAGACACTGGGTAACATCGGGAGACATTGGAAGACATTGGAAGACATTGGAAGACATTGGAAGACATTGGAAGACATTGGAAGACATTGGAAGACATTGGAAGACATTGGAAGACATTGGAAGACATTGGAAGACATTGGAAGACATTGGAAGACATTGGAAGACATTGGAAGACATTGGAAGACATTGGAAGACATTGGAAGACATTGGAAGACATTAGAAGACATTGGAAGACATTGGAAGACATTGGAAGACATTGGAAGACATTGGAAGACATTGGAAGACATTGGAAGACATTGGAAGACATTGGAAGACATTGGAAGACATTGGAAGACATTGGAAGACATTGGAAGACATTGGAAGACATTGGAAGACATTGGAAGACATTGGAAGACATTGGAAGACATTGGAAGACATTGGAAAACGTTGGAAAACTTTGGGAGAAAACATTGAGAAGATATTCGGAGAAATTGGGAGACATTGGAAATATATTAGGAGGCATTGTACAAAATGTTAGGAGACATTGGAAATACATTAGAAGACATTCTACCATATTGGCAGATATTGTGAAAATGTTAGGAGACATTGGGAAGACATTAGGAGGAATTGGAAAACATTGGAAGACATTATCAATCATTAGAAATCATTAGAGAAACATTGAGAGACATTGTAAAGCATTAAAGAAACCTTGAGAGACATGGGAGAAACAGTTAAAGAAAGGGAACTAACAGTGAGAAAGAGTAAAACAGCAATAAAATCTATGTATTTGCCGTACCCAAAGGCAACTGACCTTAGCTTTTCACACTTATTCAAATTCTTAACTTCTCATCGACAGCTCGCATAATCAGGCAACAATGCAGCTGCCTTCCTTTTGTTTTCCCTTATCCTTATCCTAAACTTTTCTCTTTCTCTTTTGTTTTCCTTTCTTGTGTTTCTTTGTTTTGCATTCTGTTTGTAATTTAATCTATTTGCAACGTTATTAATTTAATTTCAACTCCTTTAATTTTAATTAGTCGCCTTTTGTGTCTGCTTATTAATCAAATCTCTGCGCAATAATTACAACAACAAAAAAAAACAAACACAAAAATCTCCGACATACAAATTTCGTAGATATATTTTTTTTTTATAAGCGCAACGCAAACTGTTTTTTAATGCCATGTTTTACTATAGTAATTTCTTGACTCGTTAGACTCAAGTTACTTTACGTTTATATACCCTACAAGTGGAAGCTAGACAGTATAAGGTATCTACGACTAACAGTAAGTGAGCAAAAAATGAAGAAAAAATAGGTAAATATTTTTATAAAATTTTGTAGTGCACAAATTTTGACTGGCTATACCCATAAGCTATATATAAGTAGGAACCGGCCGGATCGGAACACTATATCATATAGTTTTCATAGGAACGATCGACTGAAAATTATATTTTTTTCTTTGCTTTTTTAAGCTATCCGAGTGAAACTTACAGAAATTGAGTTTAGTGACGACTTACGCGTCGCATATAAATTTGGTTCAAATCGAGCAACTATATCATATAGCTGTCATAGGAACGATCGGTCAAAAATTCTGATTTTTCTTTGTGCTTTAAGCTATCCAGCTAAAACTTACAGGATTTAAGTTTACTGAAGACTTACATGTCTCATATAAATTTGGCTCAAATCGACCAACTATATCATATAGCTGTCATAGGAACAATTGGTCAAAAATGAAGTTTTTGTATGAAAAACTTTTTTTTTTATTGAACTATCCTGCTGAAACTTACAGAGTTTCAATTTAGTTATGACATGTACTTCTCATATAAGTTTGGTTCAAGTCGGACTACTATATCATATAGCTGTCATAGGAATAATCAGCCAAAAATTCTGATTTTTCTTTGTGCTTTAAGCTATCCAGCTAAAACTTACAGGATTTAAGTTTACTGAAGACTTACATGTCTCATATAAATTTGGTTCAAATCGAGCGACTATATCATATAGCTGTCATAGGAACAATTGGTCGAAAATGAAGATTTTGTATGCAAAACTTTTTTGTTTATTAAACTATCCTGCTGAAACTTACAGGATTTCAGTTTAGTTATGACATATACTTCTCATATAAGTTTGGTCAAAATTGGACTACTATATCATATAGCTGCCATAGGAACAATTTGTCGAAAATTAAAAAATTTTGCATAAGAAATTTTTTTTTTCCTCAGAGAAAATAAATTAAGTGACAGAAGTAAAGTGGCGCCATCTGTAGTCACTGATTTGAAATTCGTGTATGTGTGTAAGCATAGTTAACTCTTTGCAGGGTATCTTCCAGTCGTGCAATTCACATTTCGTAAGCATTTTCTTCTTCTACTTGCTTAATCAGTCAATTTTTTAGTTTTATTCTCTTGTTAACTCTCTCTCTCTCTCTCTCTTTACTCTCTTTCTCATTCTTCTCTCTCTTTTGTCTGATTTTTACGTACCTTACGTTTAGAGCTCTTGCAGCTTGAAGCCACAACATTTGACCCCATTGATGCTGCAACATCTCACTGACTGCTTTCCCCGCCTTCGCCTTATGCCACGCCTCATTCCACTGAATGCTGCCCCCAATGGAGAATCAGCAATTAAGCTCTGTTTAAAGCACAATTAAGAGCTGAAACTGAAGCTGGACGCTGAGCAAGAAGCGTTGAGCGCTGAGTTGCGCTGCAGACAGCATGTGGCATGTGGCAGGGGGGCAAATGTAGTACAGGGCAAAAGGCATCAAGGCATCAAAGCATCAAGGCATCATCGTCATCATTATCATCAATGCAATTATTGACTACAAATCTCAACGCAGCAGCAACGTGCAACAAAATGTGGCAAGCAAGTAAAATGAAGAATAACAACAAAACAAAAGCAACGGGCGGTCAGACCAAAAACAAAAAAAAAAGGGGGGGGCCACAACAAGCGCAGCTCAAAAGTTTGAGGCAATGTGTGGCATATAGAATTGTGGCACAGCTGGCAGGCAGCGTGTGGCGTGTGGCAAGTGAAAAATTGGCCACTGATTAAATTCAACACGTTGTGGGATTAACTAACTTGTATTTTATTTGCGGCCAAATTGTGTTGTTAACTTGGCCGCACAGTGGCAGTGGCAGTGGCAGTGGCAGTAACAGAGGCAGTGGCAGAGGGACAGCGGCGCAGCGGCCAGCAGCAGAGCAATTACGTTATCCCAACTGGCAACAGCAATGCGCTGAACAGTGTGCGAGTAAGAGAGAGAGAGAGAGAGATAGAGAGAAAGGGGGGGAGAAGGCAAGAGTGAGAAAGAGAGAAGGAGTGCGAGAGAACACGCGAGCCTGCTGCGAGAGCAACTGTGAGAGACCCTCGAGCATTTTTTCAGACAGAACACTTCGCGACTCTCGACAGGCGGCGACGTCAACGCTCGACGCGCAGAGCGCTCGATGCTCGCTGCTCACTGCTTGCTGCTCGGCCAGCTTGCAATTTTTTTTATTTTTATTTTTTTATTTTTTTGCTTTCAATTTTCCCTTTAGGGCTAGTCAACATTTGCCATGCCATGCCATGCCATGCCACGCCCCTAAGCCCACATAAAACTCTCTACATTGCCGCTGCGTCATTAGCGACAAAATAAAAAAAAAAACGTGTAGCAAAAAAACAAAAAAAAAAACCAAGAGAGAAAAAAAAAAACAAAACGCTGCCAACAAATAATAAGAAAAAAATATAAAAAAAATAAAAAAAAGTGGCAACGGCATTCGGACAGCGCGACATTGCGGCAGCAGCTGCCGCCGCCGGCGTAAAATCGTTTTCTTATTTTTTTTTTTTTTGGTTTTTCAAGTTTTGCTCTTTTTCTCTCTCTCTCTCTCCATGTCTCACTCTCTCATACTTGCTCTCTCTCAATGCTCAACATTGCTCTGCGCGGCAAGCAACTTGAAGCAAGCAATTTCTGGTGCTGATTTTCCTCCTGCTTCTCCAGCTCCAATTGCTCCTTCATGTTCTTCTACTTCTGTTGCTCCTGCTGCTTCAGTTGCTTCTTCAGTTCCTTCTATGCCACCAGCATCTCCTGCTTCTCCTGCTGCTTTTGAACCTCCTCCTTCTCCTGTTCCTACTTCTCCCAATTATCCAGCTCTTCTTACTTCGTCCGCTCCTCCAGCTTCTCTTGCCTTTCATACTCCTACAACTGATTCTGATTCTGATTCTGATTCTGTTCCTGGTTCTCTTGCTCTTTCTCTTTCTCCTCCGGCTACTCCTTCTCCTTCTATTTCTCCTACCACTTCTCCACCTACTTCTTCTTCTCCTCCGGCTACTCTCTCTCCTCCTACTTCTCCTCATTCTTCTCCTCCCACTCCTTCTTCTCCTCCTTCTCCTCCCGGAACACCACCTATTTCTTCTGCTTCTCATTTAGTTCTTCCAATTCTTTACCCATGTCACTGCTCATCTTCTTGTTCACTGCTTCACTTCCTCGCTGCTTCTTCTTCATCTGATTCTTCATATTTCTCATCTTCTGCTTGTCTTGCTACTGCTTCAGCCCATATTCCTACTGTTACTGTTCCCACTACAGCTTCTCCATCTTCTTCTTCTCTGCCTCCTGCTGCCTTCATTTGGCACACTTTACCGCCAAAACCCAAGCGCATATTACTTGAGGCGACTTTCTGCACTCATTTCGCACGTACAAGCAAATAATATGACGCCCACATACAAACACAAAGAGAGACACACACACAGAGAGAGAGAGAGAGAGATAGGTAGAGGGAATGAAAAAGATAAAGTAAAACTCAATTGTTAAAAAGCTTTTGTTGTCATGTGAAATAAGTAAAAAAAAAATCTTAAGATATATTTAACTTGTAAACTGTACTCATACTTCATATTCATTCTAACCTCACATTTTTCTCAGCTCTCTACTGTCGTAGTTCCTTTCATTCTAATCTCACTTATTTCCCATTCCATATTCGTAACTTACTTCATTCTAATTTCATTTTTTTTTTTTTTTTGTTCCTTCTTTACTTTCGTAGTTCTCACTTCATTCTAACCTCACATTTGTCCCTCTCTACTCTCTTCATTCTAACCTCACTTTCTTACATCGCATTTTCACAACATTTTTATCTTTAATTGTTATTTTCACAAATTTACAACTTTAGTTTTTTTTTCTTATTTTTTTATTTTATACATTTGGTCAACGCTTTATCACTCTGTCTCCCCCATCTCGCTTTTTCTCTCTTTCCTGCTCTCTCTCTCTCTCTCTGTTTTACTCTTGCATTCCGTCAAGTGTGAAATTTCTAGCAATTTACTTTTTTTATCGCTTTAATTTTTTCATGTTTTTCTTTGCTTTTTTTTCGTTGTCCTTCATTGTCATAGTGTTTCTCTCTCTCTCTCTCTCTCTCTCTCTCTGTCTTTCTGTTTACCTTTCATTATTTTCTTTCATAGTGTTTGTTTCTCTCACACTTTCGCTCTTTTACACACCATATCTCTGACAGCTCTCTAAAGCTCAATACTTCTCTCATTTTACTTCTCTCTTTCTTTTCCCTGTTCCTCTATTTTTTTTATCTCTATCTCTCTCTCTTCATCCGTGTATATTTTGCTTCTTTCTCTTTCCCTACTCCACTAATTATCTCTCTTTGTCACTCTGCCTCGCTCTCTCTCTCTCTCTCTCTCTCTCTCTCTCTCTCTCTCTCTCTCTCTTTCTCTCTGTTTCTCTCTGTCTCCTTCTTTTCTCACTCTCCACTCTTTCTCACTCTCTCTCTCTCTGTCTATGCCGCTCTATAATCATGTATATCTCTTTTCTATCTCGTTTTCGTGGTTTCCCTCCCTGTCTATCCTATCTCTCTCTTTCTCCCTCTCCTCTCTCTCTCTCACTCCCTCTCGCTCTCTCTTTCACTGTCTATCTCTAGCTTTCTCTCCCTTTCTCTCAGTTTCTCTTTCTCCCTTTCTCTCTCTCTCACTCTCACTCTCTCTCTCTTTCTCTGTCATCTCTAGCTTTCTCTCAGTTTCTCTTTCTTCCTTTCTCTCTCTTACTCTCTCTGTCTCTCTCGAACTCTCTCTTTTTCTCTGTCTATCTCTAGCTTACTCTCCCTTTCTCTCAGTCGCTCTTTCTCCCTTTCTCTCTCTCTCACTCTCTCTCTCTCTCCCATTCTCTTTCTTACTCCCTAACTCTCCCTAACTCTCTCTTTCTCTCTCCCCGTCTCTTACTTTTCTCTATTTTTCGAGCTGTTTTTCTCCCCCCAAATATGTTTCCCTCTTTCTCTCTCTTTCTCTTTCCCCTTTCTTTCTCTGTCTCCCATTTTCTCTCTGTCCATAACTCTCTCTCTCTGTCTTTCTCTCTCTATCTGACCTCCTGATCTTATCCTAACTCTTTATGATCCAGTTTTGTACAGCTGTAAGGCTGCACTTCTATCTATTTTCCCGCCCTTCTCAGTGTCTGTCTAACTCCACGCCTTCTGTTTCTGTTACGCCCGTTGTTGTTGTTGTTGTTGTTGGTGTTGTTGTTGTCCACCCCACTGTGCGCGGCATATTCTTTAACGTTTGCTTTTGTCGACTGGCTTTAGGGGACAACCAGGACAATCAGTAGAAGGCAACCAAAGGGACTGTGAGACTGAGAAACATGCGGACAAGCAGGACATACAGCGGGGTAAAGTATGGTTGGGTATTAGGGCATCCTCCACTGAACTCAACTGCGTCCGCAAGGGAGTGGTGGTGGTGGTAGTGGGGGTGGTTGAGGATGGGAGGTTGAATTAGAAGCTTCCGCCGTACACGAAAATACAGTTAGCTTTAAGCATTTCCCGTATTTTACTGTCAAGGCACTAGAGTGCGCCTCTGTCTTTCTGTGTCTGTGTCTGTCTCTGTCTCTGTGTTTGCCTCTGTCTCTGTCTCTGTCCCTCTGTATGTGTGTGTGTTTGTTTGTAGGTGAGAGAGCATGAAAATAGCATGGGCTGGTACTGGAGAACGGCCGGTGCTTTGGGGTTTTCGACTTAGTCGTTGTAAATTACTTGATTCGTTGTTGGAATTTAATTAACATTTTGCTAAGTTTTACTTTAGACTTTTAGTGGCTGTATATCTATATGTGTGTGTGTGTGTGTGTGTGAGTGTGTGTAAGTGTGTAATTTTGTGTGATTATAGTATGTGTGTCTGTGTGTCAAGTTGTTTGTCTGCTTGCTCTCATACACACACACAAACACAAACTACTCATCTTCACAATTCACGCAACCCAAAACTGTTCCCACATTAGGTTTCTCTTTCTAACATTTGCTTTATCCAATGATCTCTCACTGTGTGTGCGCACTCAAAAGCTTTTCTATCTCTGTTACTCCTTTAGCTGCTTGCCTCTAGCCTTATACTGACAATGCACTTAATGCGGGCAGCATTGGCCTAAAGCTTAGTGAGGTTATGTTTACACGCTCCACTTTGCATGTGTTGCTAAATACACACATACATATATATGTATATATGTATATGTATATATGAGAGCGAGTGAAAGAGAGAGAGAGAAAAAGTACAGGCTTATAAAATAGAGAACGATCCATTGAGCAATGTAAATTTTAAAGTGCAGATAATTGCGCGTGTAGACAAAATGCTTTTTCGACTATTTATGTGGTTCCATGGCAAACATGTCTCTCTGCCTGTATATATATACATATATATATATATATGTGTGTGTGTGTGTGTGTCTGTGAAAAATGTAAAAGTGATGTAAGCGTGCAACATTTCCAGTCACGGCAGCAATAAAATTTTATTTATTTTTTTTTTTTTTTTTTTTGTATATGCAAAGCTAATTTGAAGAACACTTGACAAGCTGCTGCATTACCGTGAAAGTGCATGTAAGCAGTGCATGCAAGCAGTGCATGCAAGCAGCTTTACTATGCTCATTGCTGATATTCAACTGCTTTCGTGTCACGCTGCACTTATGCTCTCTCTCTCTCTCTCAGCAGCAGCAAGCAGTGTTATCACACACACACACACTCATAGACAGCATGAAAAAAATGGTTGGAAGCAGTGCTGCCAGATTTTTGATTGTTCATATTTAAAAAAAAAAGCTAGAAAAAGCAAAAAAAAATATAAAATATAAATATAAAATATATATAAAATATAAAAATATAAAAAATAAAAATTATAAAAAAATGTTAAAAATAAGCTAAGTCTAAATGCTTAGAAAATATTGTAAAATTCAGTTTTAAGATTTTTCATAAGCAAAATAAAGTTATATTAAAATAAGTAAATCTAATTATTTGTTTTCTTATGTAAATCCAAAATTTTTTTCGTTTAAATAAATTAAATTTAATTATTTACTTTACAAATATAAATTATGCTGAATTGTGAAATATGGCCAAAACTATCAAGTTATATATTAAGTATCTTCTAGACTCTCAACAAAATTATAAGTTGTACAAAATTTAAAAAAAAGCTAAATTTCAAGCTAAAAGCTTTATACAAAGCTTTAAAATTTATTTTTTTGTTAAGCTAGTTTTAGCTTTAAATAAGCTAAAATGGCAACACTGTTTACCAAGCAGAAACAAAACATATTAAGAGAGACAGAGAAAGCATGAGAGAGAGAGAGAGAGAGAGAGAAGCAGCTTGGCATGCCACAAATAAAACCAAGTAAAATAAAACTTAAATACACTTAAATCTACGATTATCTGTAAGTATTTTCTGCACATTCCAAAAACCGAAAATAGCCAACTTGTAGATTTTTGGTAGCACAGTTCAATTTAACTTAATTTCACTAATCTAAACTCATTGTATTTTGCATCTCTTTCTCTTTCCCTCTCACACTCACATTCACTCTTCAGCTTATTTGTGTGTGTTTTTTTGTCAGACGACAACTGTAAATTGTTATTTATGCTTTGTTGCTTCAATTCAACTATTCGAAGTCCTTAACATGCATCGAAAACTTACTTTTGCTTTTACATTTATTACAAATTGTATACTTGACACCACAGACAAAGATGAAGAAGAAGCAAACAAAGAAAAAATAAAAAAACAAGCAGGCAATAAGTAATAACGAGAACAAATAAGAAAGTTACAGTCGCAAATGTTCCTGGTATCCGGGAAAACTAAAACTTGCATAACTTTTATGTTTATGAACCGATCTGAACCAAATTTTCACGCTTTGTTCACAGTAGCTCACATACATGAATTTGCGCAGAAATGAGCAGAA